>JAFFST010050609.1:207691-228352 GCA_022414735.1 Noturus placidus | reverse complement strand
CTGCAAAGATGAGTGGGCCAAAATTCCTCCAGGACGCTGTAAAAGCCTCATTGCACGTTATCGCAAACGCTTGGTTGCAGTTGTTGCTGCTAAGGGTGGCCCAACCAGTTATTAGGTTTAGGGGGCAATCACTTTTTCACACAGGGCCATGATGGTTTGGATTTTTTTTCACCTTTAATAATAAACACCTTCATTTACAAATTGCATTTTGTGTTTACTTGTGTTGTCCTTGACTATTGTTTAAATTGGTTTGATGTTCCGAAACACTTAAGTGTGACAAACATGCAAAGGAACAGGAAATGAGGAAGGGGGCAAGCACTTTTTCACACCACTGTACTTTGGTTGTAAGATTGGTGATCAAGACAAGGCCAGGGCTCTTCACATTTATTGTGCAAGATGTGCTGTCGATCTTAGAGCCTGGCTCAGAGGTACTCAGAAGGCAATGCCGTTTGCTTTCCCGATGATATGGCGAGAGCAGAAGGATCACGTGATGGACTTTTGCCAGACTAATGTTTCTGTTTTTTCTGCTAAAAATAAGAAATCAATTGAATACCCAATTCTGCCTTCAGCCATAAGACCAGTGCCACATGACGACAGTTTTCCGATACCAGAGCCACCAGAGAAATGGAGCATAGATGAAACAGATGAAGATGCTGCAATGCACCACCTGAGCAAGGACAGTGACATTGATCCGGATTTTGAACCACAAATGTCTGGTGAACCTCGTCTAATAACACAGTCCGAATTAAACGACCTGGTGAGGGACTTAGGTTTGTCAAAAGCAGAAGCAGAACTACTGGGTTCAAGACTGCAAGGATGGTGTTTACTGTAAAAAGATACAAAAATTTCTGTCTTTCGAAGCCGCCAAGATAATTTAACAAAGCTTTTTACACAGGCTGACAACCTCGATTTCTGTACTGACATTGAAGGGTTGTTCACATCTTTGGGTCGCGAGTATGACCCACAAGAATGGCATCTCTTTATTGATTCATCAGTGTTAAGCCTCAAGGCTGTCTTGTTACACAATGGCAATGTCCACCCTTCAATACCTGTTGGCTATAGTGCACACATGAAAGAAACATATGAAAACATGGAACTGTTGTTGAAGCACATCCAGTACACCAAGTACAAATGGAACATCTGTGGAGATCTACAGGTAGTAGCTCTGCTACTTGGAATGCAGCTCGGATATACCAAGTATATAACTGTTGTTACATTTGCAAATGGGACAGCCGTGATAAAGCGTCACATTACATTGAAAAGAACTGGCCACTCCGTAATAATTTGGTTCCAGGACAGAAAAACGTGGCACATGAACCACTTGTTGATCCGACAAAGATAGTTTGCCTCCTCTTCACATAAAACTGGGACTAATGAAAAATTTCGTGAAAGCCATGAACAAGGAAGGTGAAGGTTTTCCTTATTTGAGACAAATGTTTCCAAGAATAACTGATGCCAAGATTAAAGAAGGAATTGTCATTGGGCCAGAGATCAGACACGTCATCAATGACAAGCGGTTGGAAGATCTGTTAGTGGGGCAAGAGAAAATCGCCTGGAAAGCATTCAAGGATGTCGTTGAGAATTTTCTTGGCAACCACAGAGCACCAAACTACATTAAGCTGATTGACAAATTTCTTAAAGCATACAAAACCATGAAGTGCAACATGTCACTGAAGATTCATTTCCTGCATTCACACTTGGACTTCTTCCCCACAAATCTTGGAGAAGTCAGTGACAAACATGGTGAAAGGTTTCACCAGGACACAATGTCAAAAACGGTATCAGGGCAACTGGAATCCATCAATGCTGGCTGACTATTGTTGGACACTGCAACGAGATGGACCGGACACCGAGTACAAACGAAAATCAGGAGCAAAACACTTTTAGCCCCATTAAACTTATGCAGCGTGTCAGAAACTTTATGCGATTAAACACATTGTAGTCGATGAAACTTAATTTCATGTTTCTCAAAATTCTTACGTGATATAGTCAATTTGAAACTATATTTGTGTTCACTTTGAAGAGGGCTATTATAATTACCAAAAACTTTTCAGGAAGCAAAACTTTTCTAAAAATTTGTTGTCCGGTGTATGCTTTCCGCCAGGACTTGGCACCTGCCCACAGTGCCAAAACTACTAGTAACTGGTTTGCTGGCCATGGTATTACTGTGCTTGATTGGCCAGCCAACACACATGACCTGACCCCCATAGAGAATCTATGAGACACAGAGACCCAACAATACAGACGAGTTGAAGGCCGTGATCAAGGCAACCTGGACTTCCAGAACACCTCAGCAGTGATTCAGGCTGATTGGCTCCATGCCACCCTGCATTGATGCAGTAATTCATATAAAAGGAGTCCAGAGCAAGTACTGAGTGGAGAATTTAACATACTTTTCAGAATTTAACATACTTTTCAGAATTTAACATACTTTTCGATATTTCTGTATTATAAATTATTTATTCTAATATTTTGAGATAATGAATTTTTGATTTACATGATCTGTAATCCGTAATCATCGAGATAAAAAAAAAAGGTTTGAAATGTCTCACTTTATGTGTAATGAATCTAGATTATATACAAGTTCCAATTTTTGAATTGAATTACAGGGAAAAAAAATTAACTTTTCCATAATAGTCAAATGTTTTGAGATACACCTGTGTACATATTTTGTAGCTACATTGTTGCTTTATGTTTACCTATGCCACAAAATTATTGTTGCTTTCTCTAACCAAATATATATTACAATGTGTTCATATCACCGGGTTTCACGCAGATATCTGGGTTTGCATGAAAGGGAATGTGCTTAAACCTCATTTGTGCTTCATTATGTTCATTTAACTGCCTGGATGAGAGTTTTATTGTAGAAGAAACAGACATTATACTGAGAAACTAACATCATCAATGACATTATTTTTATAAAGAATTTCTGCTGCTATGTATTATAAGTAAAGAATAAAACACTTGTTATAGGAAAGTAATTCACAACATGGTGGTGTGATGTGTTGATATGAAGAGGAGCTACACTAAAGTTGATTATTTTTCTATATGAACATGTCTTTCCTATAATAACATGTTTTATTGCCAACAATTGCAATTCTAATTTGTGAATGATGTTTGTTTGTTTTTTACCTTGTATCTCTCTCTCTCTATCACCAATTGGTTGAGACCGACCTTCGGTCTTCACGTATTTCATCGATGTGATCCACAAAGCATTTCGGCAGAAGTAGTGGGGTAGTTTGCCATTGCTTTCCCCACCCATTTATCCGGGCTTGGGACCGGCGTGTAGCTGCTGCCAGTCACACGGCTGGGTATACATACTCACACACCCATTCATACACTACGGACACTTTTGGACATGCCAGTCAGCCTACCATGCATGTCTTTGGACTGGGGGAGGAAACCGGAGTACCCGGCGTAAACCCCCGACGCACGGGAGAACATGCAAACTCCGCACACACGTGCCCTGGCGGGACTCAAACCCCATACCCTGGAGGTGTGAGGTGGACGTGCTAACCATTAAGCCACCACGCACCCCTTACCTTGTATAGTTACAGTTAATATTGTTAAACACTCGTTCTCTCACCAGCCTCTCTTTAACTTAACAAGAAAACACACCTAGCCTGTCACATTACTGAGAAACCCATAGTCCTAAAGGGTTTCCTGTGTTACAAGCCAGTAACACTGTAGACTCCTTCCATAAATATTAAATAAACATCTCCTTACAGAAAGCTTCACCATATTAATGTTTGTTTTCCTTTGTTAAATAACAATATATCTTTTAATCTGTTTAGTATTAGCCTTATACAATTTCCTGAGAATTGGAATGCACACCTTATTAGAAACCATCAGAGATGCTATTATAGCAAATACATCAACACCTTCTGTCCAATCAGAATCAAGAATTCAACAGGGCTGTCCAATTAGAGAGATATAACCACTTTAGAGTGTTAATGCAACACTGGGGCTTTTGCTATGTGTAGAACAGATATTCATATGACATACCAGGTTCAGAGACTGAGGGGAGGGGGGGGGGGGGGGGGGGGGTGGTTCAGTACTTTTACTGTTCCTCAGATTTTTTTACTTTCTCTCTTCCACGTCTACACGGGTGATACAGCCCTGGGTGCCTTGGTGTTATCCTTAATTTTCTGCAGCACTCTTTTAGTTCATGGTATTTCTCCTTCTTCTCTTATTCCTCCCTTTGGCTGTTAATGACACTAGGGATTCCAACTTCGACCAGCAATAACTTTTTTTCCCCCCTTTTATTGCTTAATATTGTTTTTCTTTGAAATGTAGGTCGAGCAGTCTCTTATTACTTTCTGAGGTTCTGATGACTGGCTGGGTATACAATATGTGTTGATTTTATTCTGCACACTCTCCTGGCTTATTGATTGGTTAGAGGGGATTCAGGCCTGTGTAGTGCAGATGGGATATTGCACCTCGTTAGTATTTAACACACTTTATTGTCATTGAGTTAGATTCCAGTTTGTCCTCTCGTGAGTCACTAGAGATTTGATTAAATCTCTGAGGGCCAGATGATAGATAAGCTGTTTGCAGCTGTTTTCATGTGCAATTAGACTGCATTCAGCATTAAAACCCTTACTTCAGCAAAATGTTCTGCCTGACATCCAACAAATTTACTGTTACCATTCTGAAACTCATTATTTTCTTATAACAGCACACCTGAAATGTTTTATTTCTCTTATACCGCAGGTTAAGTAAGTACCTGTTCTCACTAATATCATATCGGATATACAGTATATCATTCCTTCACCAGCCTTAATGGACAGGATTACCTTTACATGGGGTCCTGGGATAATTTCTTAATTTACAGGTGTTCCTCTGTTATTTTATTTCCATCCAGATCAGCCATGTTGGTGTTTTTGTCTGTCCTCCTCTGAGAAAATTAATGGGCAATGTACCTCCTATTTTTGCCAAACTAAGCAGTGGCCTGATCATTTTAGCCCCATTTATATGCGCATGTCCTTGATTTTCTATGCAGGTATCACCTTGCGTTGGGAAAAATAGATGCTGTTACTGTTGTTACTTTCCTACTCACTTTAATCTTGTACCGCATGCATCGTGACCCTCTATCAGATATGAAACATTTTGTAAGTTGTAAAGCAAAAACAAAAAAAAATGGATGCTTTTTGTATACTTTGCTATTATTCATTTATTGAACTTTGATTTGGCCCAAACTGTAATAAAAGCTAGGGTCTCCTCTACTCCAGTGACTCTTCAACTGCTTGGACATCATGTTGTAAATGGAGATGTGACCACATGATGCAAACATCTGGGTTTGTAGAAAATATAATCCACGAGAAACTCGAGAAACCCATGAGTTTTATCACTGAGGAGACGTGTAAAAATGTATTACCGATGTCCCCCTGATAAACTAATCCAATCCAAAAAGGGCTTTAGAAAGCTGATTAACCAGTGGACGAATTACTGCCATTGCTTACCAAAGACATGTGACAAAGTTCTGTCAGTTATAATTTTTTTGATTAAATAGCCTAACATTCTTTAAATCTGGACAAACTTGGCTCTGTTTACTTCATGGTTTACTTCGACAGGAATAATGAGTAAAACTTTGAAATCAGGCCGCATGGTTATCCTATTCTACTTCCCATGTCCTATTGATTGGGATGTTATGCACTCGCGTAGTGGAAAGCTCTGCATGACCCACTTCTCTGTTTACTTCTAAACCATATTTTCCTCACTGCAATGTCTTTTTATGCTCAAGCTTTCTATGCATTCATCCACAAGTTTTCTTCTGCCTCAATCGTCTTTATCCACTGCATTTGTCTAAGACTCTGAAAGTGCAGGAAATAACTAAATGACCATGATCATCACAACAGCGAATGAAAGCTAACAGTGACCAGATGGCATGATCTCATTCACACCATGCTAAGTGGCCCCTACTAGGTTGCATTCATTTTTGGCAGCATTAGAATTTTTTTGGCTACACAAATACAACCCGGAAAAAAAAAAGAATTCCACCTGTATGCCCAGAGCCACTGAGCTCATCAGTGATGTTGTTACTATGCTGAAGAGCCAGCAGCACATCTAGTTGGATGACTCATGAACGAATATGTCTATGTCTCCTGGTGGACTAGCTTCCTTGAGAGTGGACATGCAGAGCTGACTAGCCACAACAATCTGCTAAAACCACAGGACCTCCAGTTAACCAACTAAAACCACCTGTAACTTTGTTCTTTTTGGTGTCGAGGCACAACATTTACATTTATCGATCAACAAATCACAAAAGGGGCAAAAATTATGCCAGTGTTGAAAGACTCTTAAGAGATAAGTAAAAGGCAGTGGTGGAATAAACAATATATTGTTGGAGAGATGTTCTGTTTCTGATATCTTGATGTGGATAAACACTGATCATAAACACTGCTTAATATTGTGTATGTTTCTTTGCGCCTCCAAAACAGCTCTGAATTGTCGAGGTATGGACTCCACAAGACCTCTGTAAGTGTGCTGTGATACCTGTCACCAAGACATTGGCAGGAAATCCTTTATGGTACAGTTCTGATGCTCATGTGCCTATTGTAGGTGTTTTCAGATGTGGACAGTGGTCAGCATGGGTGCACTCTGACCAGTCTGCGGCTACGCAACCCCATACGCAGTAAGCCGAGGTGCACTGTGTGTCCTGACATCTTACAAATATAGCCAGCATTAACTTTTTCAGCAATTTGTGCTACAGTAGTTCTTCTGTGTGACTGGACAAGATGGACTAACCTTCGCTCCCCACATGCATGAATGAGCCTTGAGCACCCATGACCTTGTCACTGGTTCACCGATTGTCCTTCCTTGGACCACTTTTGGTAGGTACTAACCACTGCATAGTCAGAACACCCCACATGACCTGCCGTTCTCACTCAGTCGTCTAGCCATTACATTTGGTCGTCCCCTCAAAATAACTCAAAGTCAAAGATCAAAGTCGCTCAGATCCTAACGCTTGCCCATGTCTACTGCTTTCAAACATCAGTTTTGATAACTGACCATTCACGTTCTGTATAATATATCCCACCACGCCTTGACAGGTTCCACTGTAACGAGATAATCAATGTTATTCATGTCACCTGTCAATGGTTTTAATGTTATGGCTGATAGGTGTACGTCCTTAAGCACTGATGCTTGAATCTTGTACATATGGCTGTCTGTGTCATTAGTGTCTTTACAGCTTACGTTTTCTGCTGCTGGAGTAATGAAGATGGTTCATACTATTCAAAGGTTTTGCAGGACCATCTTCTCACTTCTCACTCACATTTCAGTGTTTCGCATAAAAGCTTTAGCTTCTATTTTACATCAGTGAGACAGCAGTACTGTACATGTGCAGTTACTGACTGCTAACAAGACCAAAGTCCTTCTAAGAACTACTGTCTATTGTGTGCATTTTTTTGATTGGTTGTTATTTGATTTGGAATTTGGTTAAAATGTGACAATTAGTTGGAGCTTGTAGTATAGCTTTTCTGAACTGTACTGAAGTGTATTAAACAAGAAAAATAAAGACAGTACACAGTTCATAACTTGAAGCATGGTCAACTTTTGTCAATTAATTGCTAATTGGTCTAGTTAATAGATTTCTAAATTGTCCACACCTTAGCTATCTTTACTTCTTTTCCGTTGTTTTTTTTTACTTCGGAGGTCAATGTACCGTATTTTCTGCACTATAAGGCGCACTTATGGATTATAAGGCGCAGTCTCAATGACGGGGTCTATTTCTGTACTTGACCAACACATAAGGCGCACCGTGTTATAAGGCGCATAGGGTTGTTATGCCAACCAAAGTCGCACAACATTTTCACAGATTTTGGAACTCAGTCCACACATAAGGCGCACCAGATTATTAGGCGCACGGCCGATTTTTGAGAAAATGTAAGGCTTTTAGGTGCACCTTATAGTGCGGAAAATACGGTATGTATACACATTTATGTCCTGCAATTATTGAAAACTGCAAAAAGCCAAGGTCAGTAAAGCTCAAAAAGGTGAGATTATTCTGAGAATGTTCAGAGCCTCTCTAAATGTCAACTTAATTCTGAGTTTCTTTTTTCTGCTGTTTTCTTCTTGTTATTTGAGGTGTGCTGAACTATATGTAAAATCAAGCCTACCAAACTACATGTACATTTAAATGAGAGATCTATTAATTGAGTTCTAGAAAAATCAAAGTGCAATTTTTTAATTTTTTTATGAGTTGGTTAGGTGTTCATGGAAGAGGTGGGTCTTTAGCTGTTTTGTGAAGATGGTGAGAGATTCTGCAGTCCGGATTGAGGTTGGAAGCTCATTCTTCCACTGAGGAACAGTTAGTGTGAAGGTTCTGGAAAAGGACCTTGCGCCACGCTGAGTAGGAACTAATACACGTCGGTCGCTAATCACCTTATTAGCCTGCTTATTTACCCCAGCGAGAGAAATGGAACAGACTTCTACATGCTCTTTGTGCTTGAGAGCTAACAGCAAAAAAATGGTGAGTTATCTGTTATCCGGTTATGAATGCCAACATGTACTGTGACATACTGAAGCCGAGCATGATCAGTATGCAGTATTCCAGCATGATAACGACCCCAAACACGCCTCCAAGACGACCACTGCCTTGCTAAAGAAGCTGAGGGTGGAGGTGATGGACTAGCCAAGCATGTCTCCAGACCCAAACCCTATTGAGCATCTGTGGGGCATCCTCAAAAAGAAGGTGGAGGAGCACAAGTTCTCTAACATCCACCAGCTCCGTGATGTTGTCATGGAGGAGTGGAAGAGGACTCCAGTGGCTACCTGTGAAGCTCTGGTGAACTCCATGCCCAAGAGGGTTAAGGCAGTGTCGGAAAATAATGGTGGCCACACAAAATATTGATACTTAAGGCCCAATTTGGACATTTTCACTTAGGGGTGTACTCACTTTTGTTGCCAGTGGTTTAGACATTAATGGCTGTGTGTTGAGTTTTTTTGAGGGGGTGGTAAATGTACACTATTACACAAGCTGTACACTCACTACTTTACATTGTAGCAAAGTGTCATTTCTTCAGTGTTGTCACATGAAAAGATATCATCAAATATTTACAAAAATGTGAGAGGTGTACTCACTTTTGAGAGATACTGTGTGTGTATATTATATAATGTGTATGTGTGTGTGTGTGTGTGTGTGTGATGAAAATAAATCAAGTTCTAGGCATATATGCTGCAAAAACATTCTCGATTTTGATAAGGAAGGTAAGTGAGAAGCCAGCAGACACTCAACAAGATTGCAGGACAACCTCAAGGCAGCAGGAACAACAATTAATAAAAAAATCTATAAGTAATGACCTGTACCACAATCATCTCCATTCCTACACCTCACACAGAAAAAGAAGCACAGAAAGTCATGACTAAAAGCATATAGACAAATCAGAGCTCTTTTTGAACAATATACTCTGGTCAGAGGAGACAAAAATAGAACTTTTAGAGCTCTTTGTAAATTATCAGCTTGTCATGTTTTGAAAAAAGACAAATTGCACGCATGATCTAGAGGACGATGGATTTTACCGATAACTACCTGTAAGTTGGGCGATATCTGCCGAACTAAAACATGTCACGATTCTAAGGACTATGGACTCCATTTCCCATCAGCCACCGCAAGTCACATGGTTTTCTGCACCTGATTCATGTTTTCGTTAATGAGCACTGGTGGGTATATATAGTTGGGTTTTTCACTTAGTCTGGGTCTTTCGTTGAATGTAATTGTTTAGACTCCTGTTCTATGTCTCTCGGTGTTCTGTTTCATGCCCGTGTTTCCATGTTTAGTCTCAGTGTTAGTTTCCTGCCATAGTGTGAATATAGGTTAGTGTTTTTGTCTTTGTTTTGCATTGTCTATATAATAAATCATCAAAAAATCCAGCAATTGCATCCGCCTCCTATACGCAACCGTGACAAAACATTGCTGAAATTTATTACAAAAATCAACAGTAATGACTGTACCGTGAAAGTGTACTGTAATTTTTTTAATGAAATAAATATATTAATAAATATTACCTATTAATAAATATTAAGTAAATAAAAAGGTATACATCCAAACTGAACTAAAAAGTTACACTCCAAAGAACAAATAAAAATTCAATAATTCACTTCAAATAACAACAAAATTGGTCCGTGATTATTTCGCCTCTAGTGGCCGGTCTGGTACTGTACAATGACGGCAGACCCCTCTCAGCCACACCCACCATGCACGCAACCGTGTAAAACAGTGTGGATTTTTTGCAAATAACCGATAGTTCCAGCAATCGATTATCATTGCTGGAAAAACCAATCAATAGGTCAACCTCTAGTGTGATCACAACAAAACCATACTCACAGTGAAGTACAGAGGTGGAAGCATCATGATGTAGGGCTGCGTAATCGAAGGAATCATGAATGGAGTTTAGTTCCAGGACATTTTATAGGAGAATTTAACCTCATCAGCCAAGAAACTGACTATGGAGAAAAGATGGACACCTCAACAAGACAACACCAAAACATACAGCCAAAAACACTTAAGAGGACCTTGCATGACCTAGCCAACCTATTGAATATTTATGGAGGATTTTAAAATTGCGAGTCCATAAGAGGGATCCTCATAATTTTGGGGAATTTAAGATGGTTTACCAAGGGGAATAAAGAAAAAAAAAACTGAACCACATTGCTGCATAAACCTAATTACTTCTTACAGCAGATGCCTCAAAGTTATAATTGCCATAACAGCTTTGCAACAAAGTACTCATTTTGATCATGTGTGATGTCCCTATCAATTTTATTTCTGAAACATATCCTGGTTTTTCATCATAAATACGTACTTTTTTGTTCATCATTTATAAGTACAAAGACAAAAGACGGTGATATTTGCTCTAAAAAGTATATTAAATAACATAATCAAAACTGTCTGAACACTTATTTTCCCATCATTGTATCTGATATGCTTTTAAAGAGTGAAAAGAATGAGAATAAGTGTCACGTAATGGAGGTTAGGATGGATGCAATTGCGGGTAAGAGCTTTTATTAAAGACAGGCTGGCAGACCAATCCAAATCATGAGACAATAGCGTGGTCAAAAACAGGCAATGGGACAGGCGATTGGCAAACAGGCACAAACCAAGCAAATCAGGAATCAAGAAGCGTGGATGAGAACAGGATCGAAACGAGGAAACAAAACACGCTGAACACCGGCTTGGTAAATGGAAACACCCGTAATACTTCGCAAAGAGTGAATGCATTGCAAATCCTTGTAAACTGTGGTTGTGATTGTGCTGAGAATTGGATGCAGGTGTGCGTGATTAGATTGAAAGCGAGTGTTCTGGGAATTGCGGTCCATGGCGGCCATGTTTGTAGGCCGCAGTGCAAGACTGGGAAACGTAGTCACTGGTTTGCTGTGATATGACAAACAACAGAGCGGCTACACTATGATTAAGATAATCATGATCTACACCTAGTACAGGAAGAAGGCAGGCAAGTTGCAAGCATTGAAAACAAACGGACTGGTTCAGTTTGTCCTACTGTACTCTACTGCGGCTATCCACCGTTACAAAATTTCAGTAAACTGGTGCCATGAAGGCAAATGAAATCACACACAAACAGTGAATTACCACCAACAAAAAAAAAGTGAGCAAAAGCTGAGGCTCTTCACTTTTATCTCTGCTATTTGATCGAGACCTCACAGGTTGAAATCTTCACAGACTCAGCAGGATTTATTTTTCTGGTGAGCCCTTGATGCTGCATAGATAAAACACCAGTTTAAAAAATGACAATAACTTACCGTTTCCTCCAAGAACACCCACATGAGCGCGCAAGCGTGTGTGTGTGTGGCATAGTTGGATGTCAGCTCCTTGCTCTGTCCTGATGATGTATGTGCAAATATTATATATTCATTGCACAACAACTGCCTAGGCTTTTATCATGATCTTATGGTCATATAGGGGGGGAGGGGGGGCAAACAAACAAACAAACAAAAAACTTACACACAGCTTAAGATATACAAACTTGATAGTTCTAAATAAAATTATTATTTTATTTTTTTTTTTTCACTAAATCACACTTAACTTAGTTTCTATTTCATTTTAGTCCAAATCACTAAGGTGTTTCCTTCGGAACCAGTCAAGTATTCCTACATGCTTTTTTCCTTGACCAAGTACCTAAGCAGAGTAATGACCTTGTGACAACGGCCCCATGTTAGTATTGTCGTAAGTAAATTCAAAGATGGTGAGTATGGTGCTCTAATCCCTTCTGTCTTGCTAACAAGCTTAATTTTGTTGCACCATGCACCAGGGATGACAATTATTCTTGTGCTTAACTTATTACTACCACCATCATACACTGGAATATACATGTGGCCTACTGTTTGTCAACATATGGCAGCATGGGCACTGCCGATGCAGAGTAACCGTCATAATATGCAGTAGTTACTTCATCAAACTCTTTTAATTTTCAGAGCAGGATGGCAAGCTTCCTCAAATGCCAAGGAAATACTGCTGGCTATTCATTATCTACCTCTGTTGCTGTGTGAAGTGAGCAACAGATATGACTGCAGCACTTGATGAGATGAAAGATAAGTAAGCGCCTTCGCCACACGGCATCGGCAGGAACAGAAATGGGCAGAAGACTCGACTAAACAGCCCCATGGAAGGAGAGGAGTGAGTGCCTTTGCTAAAGCCCACAGTTGAAGACCTAGCAGCAGGCATGGGCTAAACGCAAGAGCTGTTAGTGGCATTGCAACAGCACAAAGGAAGTGCACAAGTGTGTTCACATACAGAGACAGACCCTAAAGTTTCATTGGCTGTCAAACATTCTAGCTATTCGGTCATCTGGGAGTGTGATGTTCAGAGTGTAATGCAGGTGTGGCGCTCAGAAGCAGCAAATGCACTGTGATACTAAAGCTGCCATAGTGAAACTGAATCAGACTGAATGTCTAACCCAATTAGTGGTATGGTCACCCAAGACAGTGACTGTGCTATCTCACAGTGCATCAACTGCATTAAAGAACCCTTATGCACACTCAAAAGCACACAGAGTATGCAACCTGAGAAAAAGGCATGCATGCAACTTCTCCGCTACAGACACCACTGGTCTCAGTAGTGGCACTGACCGATGAAACCTTTCATGTAAATCCTGTCATGTCTCTGGCAACTAGGCCGGGGAAACACTAGATTATCACCTCCTTCTGTCAAAGACATTTTCAAGCAGAAGGCTACCATTAAGCATTCTTGGCTGCCATCTCCAAAGTTCCTAAATCTGTTCTTGAGTTAAAAAGGAGTACTGTCAGGACATGAGGAGAGTGAGTACAAATACTGAGAGCCAAGAGAACAAAAGGCTGTGTGCTCTATGTGGGAGGGATGGCGTACTTTCTCTCCGTCAATCACAGTGACACTAGCCAATCGTGGGTAGCCAATTTGTGAGCCCAGGTATGTGGAGGAGGGCAGTTAGGGCTTTCCACCAAGTGTGTTACACTGCCCTGTGATGCAGCACGAGAAACAGTTAGAAAAAGATGCAATTGGTTGTCTGGGAGGGAGAATGTGTTAGCCTTCAACCTCCCCAAGTGGCAGCTGTTGTATGAAGGGGAGAGCTGGCTAGGGTAACGAAGTGTAATGGTACACGCATTCATACCAAAAATTTTCAGTACAGGTCTTTCGGTTTGGCACGCATGCAAACTGAACGATTGCAGCATTGTTTTATCCACTGAACCAACAACTTCTGTGTGCGCCGAACTTAATTCGAAACTCCAAGCTTCCCCCAAACAACTTCCACAAAAGACCAGATGTTGTTGGTTCAGCTATCCAACTAAGCATGCACAAGTAGTTATGGCGAACGCAGTTAAACCAGAACCCAAGGATCCTCCACAATCATTAAAGTCTGCAGTTTGGGAACATTATGGTTTCTCAGTTAACTACAATGACGATGGAGAAAGACAGGTGAATTGTATGAAAGCGATTTGCCGGCAATCGGGTATGTAGCTGACTGTATGTCGAACTTGATCACTCATTTGAGATGACATCGCCTGAATGTGAACATCACTGGTACAAGGAATAAACTGAGTGGAGTGCAAAGCCAGATCACCATGTGAAGCTGAAAGCTGCTAATGTGAATACAAATACAGTACAGTTAATATCTTAATGGATATTTATTTTATTATATTTGTATTTAACTGAGAGAATAATCATCTTGATTTTATTTAAGTAAATTTGACATTTTTATTAGTAGGTTGCAGAAGAATTGAAGGAGTTTTTTATTTAAAGACAGAGCCATAGTTTGTTCACTGAACCACTGTTTAATAAGAAAGAAAATAAAGAAGCAACTGTATGTTTTGTGCACCCCCCCCCCCCCCCCTTGCTGTACGGAAAATATATTGAACCATCGTTTTTGTGTACCGTTAGACCCCTGATGGCCAGTAGGTGGAACATTTAGTGGGTGACCAGGTAGGGAAGAAAAATGGTGGGAAAAAATCATCATATGAAAAAAAAATTGTCGTATGAAAACATATCTATCCAACACACTATTCCCACTAAGCTGGGTTTCAGAAACCGCAGCACGGATGGATGGAGTTATACCTTGGATAAATACCTTGGTGCCACCACACAACCTAGAACAACAAAAAATGTATGCTGCTTGTCAGATTAGAGCATGACTATGCTTCCAAGATGTGGACTACATAGTAACTTACAGGTCCCTGTTGACCATATGGGAAACACCATAAGAAACAGTGTCAGTGGACGATTTATACTTCCCAACAGTGATAAACTGAGATCTATCAGTAGTATATCAGATAAAACCAACCGCAATTGTTCAGAGGAAAAAAGTCATACAATAGAACAATAGACATCCTGCATGAACCATGACAAAATGGTTGACAGAATTGAGGTCAAGCAAACAAGCGCTAGAAATGCAAGACATCTTTGCTAGACTCTGGATCACCTCTTCCTTGCTCTACCCTAAAAATGCACGTGGCAGCACTGTCTCCACAACAGGGACAGAGTGGTGTTTACCACTGAGAGCTTCATGCAAAACAATGGTCCCAGGTGAGCCCACTGGGTAAAGGATGAATACTTAACAAGCAAGCACGCTTAGAACAGTATTAGTACTTGAGCACTTGAGTGATTCTCGTCCAGCAGTATGGAGCAATATCAACACTTGAGTGATTTTCATTCTCAGTATAGTATCTGTACTACAGCACTCTGCTGTGTGTGTTATTGTCTGGAAAGGGGTGCCATCGGGTAGTGTTACACACCCTTGTGATGACTTTGATATATGACCTCCACTAGTTCAGAAGAAAACCACCCTGGTGGTTCACAATGAAGGATGTAGAAAGGATGGTTCCATATGTAACTATGGTTCTACGACCGAGTAGATACACAGTGTACATGACCATGGACAACAGTTTGCACTGCATTTGATAAATACAACAGGCATTTGTGCCACTGTCCATTTTTAAAAGCGCAATACAAATAAAACTGATTTGAATCAGCATTTTGATTGGTGAGGGTGAAGATTATGCAAGGTTGACCCAGAACACCATAAATTATTATTATTGCCATAAGTAACTCTGGTGTGTCTAAGCTCATCCATGTTTGTCCCTGAACTATCTGCTATCTGGTTCTCTTATTTAATAGTTTAATCTTTCTGGTTTATTTCTCAGGAAGAATGTTCTCCTCATTCATGTTCTCCCCATGTTGACAAGGTTCCTCCAATCTCCCTACAACATGCTGGTACATGGTGGACTGACTACTCCAAAATGGTCACTAGATATGCATGTGTGTGCATGGTGCCCTGCAGTAGACTGTGTGTATTCCCACCGTGTGCTCATGGTTATCGGGAAAGGCTCCTGTCTAGGATAAAGTGGTTACTCAATATGAATTAATGAATGAATGGTTTGTTTGTATTTCCTGGAATGCACTTCAAACCTTTTTTTTGCTTTTTTTTTTACCTCTATAGCTGTGTGTAAATCTTATATTTCAAGTTACTTGTGCCATTATTTATATGTTAGATGTCACGTTATTATTTTTTCTTATTTATCAATATTACTGAAAATAGAGATGCAGAGATGTACCTAACATATACATATATTTGACTGGTACTGGATCTTGGTATTGGATATTTGGGATTTTGACACATTTCCCTAACCCTAACCCTAACCCTAACCCATTGGCAGTGGTAGATCTGTGGATAAGAAGTTGGACTAATGATAAGAAGGTTGTGAGTTCCAATCCCAATGCTGTCACTGCCGGGCACTTGATCAAGGCCCTCAGCTGCTCTGTTGTATAAATGAGATAAATGTAAGTCACTATGGATACGGGTGTCTGTCAAATGCTTTAACTGTAATGTAAACATCCTCAGTACTGATAAATACTGTTTCTAATCCACAGTACTGTTTGACTATATAGCATGCAGTAGAAGAAGAGTAATGATTTATAATCCCACAATCCGGTGTCACCCAGAAGATACCGAGTTCCCTTTTGAGTCTGGTTCCTCTCAAGGTTTCCCCCCCTTCATGGCGTCTCAGGGAGTTTTTCCTCGCTGCCGGGTTACTCATTAGGGATCGAGATGTCTGTAAAACTTTACAAATAAAAGGGAAGTAAACTGAAAAATAGGACAATTTCCCTTTATGACACCTGTAGCGTGAACCCCTCGGACCAGAACTAATGAAGTGACACAACGTTTGGTCTCGAACAACGACGTCGATGTGGGACGTCCGAGAAGAGAGTCATCTAATGAACAGGTTCATTAAGGGCTGTAACATTGAAGGAAGCACCTCATTAACATCTGAACAGGAACGAAGAGGCACCTGAAGTCCAGGTGTGATCTCAGGTGGACCACGAGTATCACATAACACTAATGCCTTATTAACTCGAATAAGCATTTATAAATAACGCAGGACAGTACGTTGGCTTGACAAAGCGACACTTAGACCAAATCTGGTGTGTATCATCATGTTTGTGCTGTGTTCAGACCGCGTGCATGTCGGCGGTGACACAGCAAAGGCTCTCTCTGTGTACTGTATCTTCAAATAACGCGCATACACATCCCAAACACACCGGGAAACACGAAAGATTTCTTCACATATGTCCCTCAATACTTACATTTTCAGTCTCTCGCTCGTTTACAGTGGGTAAAGGCATCCGGATAGACATGTTTGGGTTTTGAGGCCGGCTCGAGCTAACGCGTATTTCAGTCCCCGCTGGACCCTACATCTCTAACGGCCTGTCACACGGCTCGCGCCCTATCATTACAACAACCCATAGCGACATCCAAACCAACTTCCGGAAGTCCAAATTCCACAATGGTGGTGTTCCTAAAGAAACCGAGCTGGGGGGAATAAAGATGCTCCGCTGTTACTCCATCAGTCTTCTTGGCTCATGTGCGTGCAGCGGCCAACCGGATGGATGCGAGAGCGCGTGAGCTGTATACCAAATGTATCCGTGCTCCCTACATAGACTCCCTGTGTTGAAGTAAAGGCATCAACACTCATTCAGGGCTGCATAGTCTCAATACGGAGATTCAGCTGTGGACTTATGCCACCTGTTGGAAGTATGTTATCGCTGCAGGCGCGCCTAACGCGCTCCTAACGCATGCGCACAAGAGAGAACGCAGGTGTTGGGTTGGAGGTTAAAACTGGGGCGTCATGTGAATTCAGATACTAGTTCCATAACAGCTTCATCTCCTCATGTACAACAAATCCAGTCCAAATAGGACTTAACAATATCAACGTGACAGTTAGTATTGTTTATATTATACTTCTGTTTTATAAAATAAAACAACAACAACAACAACAACAATAATAATAATAATAATAATAACCGTAGTGTATGAATGTGTGTGTGAGTGTGTATGTGATTGTGCCCTGCGATGGACTGGCACCCTGTCCAGGGTGTACCCCGCCTTGTGCCCGATGCTCCCTGGGATAGGCTCCAGGTTCCCCCGTGACCCTGAAAAGGAGTAAGCGGTTGAAGGTGGATGGATGGATGGATAATAATAATAATAATAATAATAATAATAATAATAATAATAATAATAATAATAACAATAATAATAATAATAATCCTGCATATAAAGTCAAAGTCAAAGTTCATTTATAGAGCACTTTTAAAAACAAAGTGTTTACCAAAGTGCTGTACAAACATAATCAGAATAAAACAGTAAACACGTACAACAAAACATAAAACAAGAACAAAATCATAACAAACAGCTCTCATACTGAGTTAAACGCCAAAGAGTTAAAAGGAGTTTTAAGACTAGATTTAAAAGCAGAAAGTGTCTGGACCTGCCAATCATGTAAAGGAAAATTGTTCCAAAGTTTTGCGGTTGATTACCACTAATTACCATGGGTTTGTTCTGCAACATATATAATAAGTTGATCTAGCAAGGGGAAAAATAGAGTTAATGAGTTAATGTGTTAAATGACTAATTTACTAAAATTTACTATAATACTAAAGTAGTTATTTTACTTCGTTATATGTTTTATAGTAACACAGTTTTTTGTTTCTTTTATCGGGTTCCTCTCAAGCTTGCTCCCTGAATTGAATTGAATGACTTGACGTAGTATTTAGGCTACTCTGAAACCAGTTGGGACCATCACTGACAAATGATTTCAATTAGATTTCCACTACTGTTTCCCATCTCAACCTTTTGCAGTTTACTAGGTGAGTTGTGTATTAAGGTTCTCCAGTCAGTGAAGTCTAGGACTTAGATGGCCCATTTCTACAGCAACTTTAAATATTACTTTGATTTTCGTGGACAATTATGGCATTTTAAGGCTAAAAAATTTAACATTTACTGATGTTCTTGTTGATATCAGATCTTCAGAGTGCGTGTCATGGAGGTATATAAAAATTTTCATTTTCCTCTCTTCCCAGTGTCCAGTTTGTTGTAGATTAGAACAGGATTTCTTCTAGTATGGCAGTGTTTTTAACCCCAAGCATCAGTATCTTGATGGAGTCTTGATCATTCCTACTCTACTAAGGTACTTAATGAACTACTCAGTTAGATTAGTTCTAATTTTAAAAACATTGAATGGTTATTGAACTACATTTACAGTAGATAGATAAGTGCCTTATTGCTGCCAAACAAAGGAGTGCCTCAAAATTAAACAGTACAGGCAGCATGGATGGTAAATAAGTAAAGTAGGAACATAGGGACACAGATTAATAGTTATAATACAACTCCTCTGACATGCTTTCAATGAGATTACTGAGATGTAGCCTACTTTTGACTCCAGTACCATCTTACTGAGTTCATAAACTCTGCATTTTTAGATGGAGTTAAATGCAAGATGAAGCAAAAATAATTCAAATTAAATTTAAGACTAGATATAAAGCAGAAAGTATCTGGACCTGCCGATCATGTAAAGGCAAATTGTTCAAAAGTTTTGTGGCTGATTACCACTAATTACCATGGGTTTGTTCTGCAACATATATAACAAGTTAAAACATATATAAGAAGCACGTTAACATGTTTTTGGCTTTGGATACGTTGGTACTGTACCACGGATTAGGGCTCATGGTTTGTTCTTCCACTCGTGTTTGGTAATGTCTTAATTTATTCATGCCGTTACATTGGTTGAGTCAGCTCTACTAGCAGATAAGATAGGTTGCTTACATCTCAACAAGTGACTGCATATATGAGACAACATGGTGCCATTTACTCTTGTCGTGTGGTTTCAAAGCATTTAATGGTCAAATTAAAAGTTGGCATTTTTGACTGAGTTTGTGCAGTAGTTCAGAAGCACAGCCAGTGTCTGTACAATAAGAAATAAGAAAGATCTCTCAATAAGAAAGATTTCTGGTTCCCAGGTGTCTTTTATACAGGTAACGAGCTGAGATTAGGAGCACACTCTTAAAGGGAGTGCTACTAATCT
Organism: Noturus placidus; assembly: GCA_022414735.1. Lineage (NCBI taxonomy): Eukaryota > Metazoa > Chordata > Actinopteri > Siluriformes > Ictaluridae > Noturus > Noturus placidus. The sequence continues at coordinate 208,507 of JAFFST010050609.1, read as the reverse complement.
TAGCTTGTTACCTGTATAAAAGATACCTGTCGACAGAAGCAATCAATCAATCAGATTCCAAACTCCCCACCATGGCCAAGACCAAAGAGCTCTCCAAGGATGTCAGGGACAAGATTGTAGACCTACACAAGTCTGGAATGGCTACAAGACCATTGCCAGGCAGCTTGGTGAGAAGGTGACAACAGTCGGTGCGATTATTCGCAAATGGAAGAAACACAAAAGAACTGCCAATCTCCCTCAGCCTGGGGCTCCATGCAAGATCTCACCTCGTGGAGTTGCAATGATCATGAGAACAGTGAGGAATCCGCCCAGAACTACACGGGAGGATCTTGTCAATGATCTCAAGGCAGCTGTGACCATAGTCCCCAATAAAACAACTGGTAACACTACGTTGTGAAGGACTGAAATCCTGCAGCGCCCCTGCTCAAGAAAGCACATATACATGCCCGTTTTAATTAATCAATTTGTATAGCGCTTTTTACAATGGACATTGTCTCAAAGCAGCTTTACAGAAATATCATTTTTACATTTGCAAGCGACTTACAAATGAGAGCACACTCACACACCAATGGTAGCAGAGCTGCCATGCAAGCTGCTAGCTTGCCATTGGGGGCAACTTAGGGTTCAGTGTCTTGCCCAAGGACACTTCGGCATGGGATCACCCGGGCCAGGATACGAACCACCAACCCTACGATTAGTGGATTAGTGGACAACCCGCTCTACCGACTGAGCCACAGCTGCCCTAAGTTTGCCAATGAACATCTGAATGATTCAGAGGACAACTGGGTGAAAGTGTTGTGGTCAGATGAGACCAAA
>JAFFST010050609.1:175143-199809 GCA_022414735.1 Noturus placidus | reverse complement strand
TATATATATATATATATATATACAGTGCCCTCCACTAATATTAGCACCCTTGGTAAATATGAGCAAAGAAGGCTGTAAAAAAATCTTTTAATTGTTTAACCTTTTTTTAAAAGAAATTCACAAAAATACTCTGCTCTCGTGGATATTAAACAATTGCAAACAAGTGTAGTGTCACGTTGCGAGATGTAAGGGAGATTAGGACAGTGTGAGTACAGTGTGAGTGTAAAAAATAAAGTTTAAATAAATGATACAGTAATGTTTGACCCATTCTCGTGAAGGGTGCCACTGATTCTGGAGTTAACTATACCAGGCCTTATTTTGCTACCATACTAACTTAACTTGAACAGAAAAGGCAGATGATAATACAAACCAAGCAGACCCATTATACCCCTCACTCCACCCAGACTGCTTAATAGCAGTTGTTGAATGTGGGCAAAGTGTGCTTTACAAGGCAGAGCTTGCTCATATTTTTTGCTCCGACAAGTCAATAAAACACGCTGGTATGTCGAACATCTTTGGAAGGCAAGATATGTGAGGGTGAGGACAAGGGTGGTATTTAATCAAAAATAAAGTGATCCTACTATTACAGTGCCAGGTAGCCGTGCCTGAAAAACACATTATGACTAAAATAAATAATCACTTGTGGGTTTAGGGGTTAGGAGAGTGAAAAATCTAAAGTTCTGCATCAAACTGTTTTCCAGGTGAGTTATTAGCATCATTCTTTTCAGAAAAGCGCACATTTTGAATAGTGTTCTTTAAACAAGCAAACGTGTGATATGGATGAAAGAAAGTCTACAGTAACTCAAATAACCATTTTTTGCCTGTTTGGTGAGCAGTGGTGGTGTAATGGTGTGGAGCACTTTATTCCAATAAAGCATAGTTGTTATGTTGTTAACAAAGCATAGTTGCAATCAAAATTATTCAAACCTGTTTGTGCTGTTGTGAGGGATCCTATTCAGGGGGTTGAATAAGTTTGAGACAGGAGAAATCATTATTGCATTTTCAGTTGAATTTGGGGAAACCACTTAAAGCAGTCGTTGAACAATTTCACTGGCTTTTGTTTGATTTGTTCAGTGCAAAAAGCTGAAAGTCTGTAAATTTTGACAATAAACCAGATTTGCATTGGGGGTCCAATAATTTTGATTGCAACTGTATCCCTCTACTGCATATATGATTACATTTACATAAAAATGTTTTATGGATATTTATTACTTTGGGGGGGGGGGTCTACAATATGCATTTTCCAGACTATAAGATGCAGAATTTTTTTTCTTGTTCTTCCACTTAGTAACATCAAAAAGTTCTATCTTCTAGAAATTCATTACAGTTTTAAACAGTAAACAGATGGATTTACTCACTTAAAATGCATAAAATAATTTAGATCCAAACAGGTTTGAGTGACATATCTTTTTAATTCTTTCTTTTGAAATATACAATTTAGAACAGATAGTGCAATTGCAAAATTTTATTTCAAATTACAACAGTTTTTCTTACTTTGAATGTGAAAAAATGTAAATATACTATTAGAGAAGCCTAGTGTCTTTTTTGCTATGTAGACCAGCTTCAAATCATGAATGCACATAGCATAGTTCCATTATTGCATATTGTTATAATATGGCAACAATTACATTTGAGCATTTAACAAAATTCTCAGAATATATAACTTGCTTAAATGGCAAAAAATAAATGTTAGCTTATCTCAGATAGTGTTTCAGTTTATTCCTTTAAGTAGTTTTGCCTAAATATTAATCATATTTTGAGAGCCTTCTGAGGATGACCTTCACCATGTAATGTGTTTGCAGAAAAGGAAGTGCAACATGTAATTAATGTGTTATGTCAAAGTTAAAGCCCCTCTTTTCCAAGTTACATACCAGAAGAAAATAGTAGTTGTGTATTATTGCCTAGCAAAAAAAACCTAAATAACTTGATTGTTGCCATATGGCAACACAATGCAGTAAAGGGGTACAGCAGTGAGTTCAATGTACTTCAAAGGCCTCCAAGTGATCAGATCTGAATCAAATAGAACACCTTTAGGATGTGGTAAAATGAGAGATTCACTGCATGAATGTGAAACAGATTAATCTGCAGCAATCCGATGTGATGCAATCGGCTCAACATGAGCCAAAATCTCAAAGGAATGTTTCTAACACCTTGTGGGATTCAAGCCACAAAGAATTAAATCTGTTCTGGAAGAAAAAAGTGGTCCACCAATCTTTTTAATACATCTCTAAATATTTTTTCACAGCAAAGTGCATCTGAGGCTGTAGGAGGTGAAACAGTGTGATATTTGAAATGGTTGATGATAGTTGTTGACATGACATTCAGTTCATGTGGTTCCAAAGTTTGGAAACATCTTACAGTATGTTGGCTAAATTAATTCCTGTCATAGCAACAGCTGGCAAAGCAAAGATAGATGTCACTGATGTTATGTTTATTGCTCTTGAAGTGTCATACCACTAGAAATGACAAATCCTTCATTTGTAGTCTAACAAATGTTCAGCTAATCTTCTTATGGTTTCTCTGATGTACAGATGATTGTATCTGTTGCAGGAAAATAAACAACTCCTGCACTGATGCATGAGGAGTGATGAGTGATAAAAAACTGATTTGTTAAGACCTGTGAGTTCAGTGCAAACTAGTTCTTCCACACCCCCCACCCCATTTGGCTTGGCTTGGCTTGGCTTGATTCAAATGCCACTGGTATAAGTGAGAGGCACTTAGTGTTCATTATCAGGCTCATTTTCATATGCTATTTTATGTACAGTGTAACTAGTATGTCAAGCTATCAAAGTAATATGGTGTTAGTCCGCAAGGAAGTACAAACTGGCAACTGACACAACATGGTTTGATCAGTGGTTTCTTTACCTCATTTAGAGGGAGCAGATTTCAGTGTGAGTGTGTCTGTGTTTGTGTGTGAGTACGTGTGTGTGTGTGTGTGTGTGTGTGTGCGTGTGTGTGTGTGTGTGTGTGTGTGTGTGTGTGTGTGTGGTTGGTTGAGTGGAATTCTCTGTGTGCCACTTGTGAACGCAGTCTCTGCCAAAAGCTAATCCCTCATCCAATTTTCTGTTCCGGTTTCTGATACCATCCAATAAGGCTCCAGATTTTTACCTTTCTCCTGGGATTTGCTCAGCTAACTCTAAAAATACATTCTGAGTTCATTCATAAGTTCACAAATATGTTTTGGGTTGTTTTATTTGAAATGCCAGTGTCAGAATATATGTACTTGATTATTAGTACGCAGTAGGGATGTAATTAAATATGAATGCATTATTCAAAAAGAACAGCTAAAGTTTTCTAAATAGATATGAATACAGATATGAATAGAAGGTGCACTATTAAATCTTTTTCTAAGAAAGTTTCACAGGGCATTGTGACTGGAGGTGTGCACTGGGATCCAGTGGAATGCAACACAAAAGTTGCACAAGCAGCAGGTTTTTATTTTCACGTGACAAATAAAGATATTTTGAATAACATTAGTGTTCAGCATTTATTCAGTCATCATTAGTAACTGCCTGGTAAGGGTTATGGTGGTTTAAATTATTTTCTTTATATTTTGGAAAATAGAACCAACTAAATTTGAAAATATTGCAGGAAGGTACAAAAAATGCAGCAGGGATCATACAAATGAAACATCTGTTATTACTCCTGTTAGTATCTGTAAATATCTGTTAGTCTGTAAAATATCTGTAAATATCTGTAAATATCTGTAAATATCTGTTAGTACTCCAAATATCCATCTCTGCAAATGTAATTGTAATTAAATCAAAAGAGGGTTTGCCCTAAACCTTTTCTTTCTGTTGGAGATATAGATAGTGGTGGTGTGACTATTACAACACTAAAAAGCAATAGGTCAGATAAAATTTAAGCTTAAAATAGCTCAGAACTACAGATCTGTAATGTGAGCATTGGTTCGTAGATGCTCGATAAAATGGACACTCTTAATATTATGTTTGTAACCGTTTAAAAATGTTGTTGCTGCTTTAGTAGAGATGTAGGAAAGATGTGTTAATACATTGCTTTAGGTGGTTACACTGGTAAAGTATAGATAACAGCTTCTTCTCTTCTTTTTTTAAACGTTGATCTGCAATTGAGCCAATGGGAGAAGCTGATCCAGTATTAAATGATTGCAAATAAAACCAATAAAATTAAATGCTATATACTTTCTGCACAAAAAACTACAGCACCAATGCCAATAAATCATACCGTTCATTAACAACTACATTTTAACAATTAAATAAAAACTTAATTAACGAAAGATTCAATTGCATGATTGCATGGTAAAACATCAACTGTTACTTTGATGCACTTACCATTGATTTGCACAAGCTGATTGTGCAAATCAATTGGAAAGGTTTCATATATTATTATTCCCTACTACTGTTCATTCCTTCTTAAACCATCTTTTCTAAATTTTTAAATTATTTCAGGACAGGAATTATTTCTTAATTAATTGATTAATTTGTAGCATCTACTGTATATGAAAGAATGTGAGCAGCTGGCCTGCTGGCTCATCTTATCCCACTATTTTTGACAAATTTGCATTACACAACAGATAAGGCTCATTCTATTTTTTCTTCAGATCGCACATCATATCTTATGAGAGAACCAATTAAATATGAAAATGCCTCTACTTCATCGTAATCCTGCACATCAACAGAAATCAAACAGTACTTGGAAAGAGAAAAGTCAAATTTTTGGATATAAATCACTTTCCACATTATCCTTGTGGTCTTCTCACCACAGACTGAATAAAACTTGTTATTTCTTCCTGGAGATACTTTCAAAAGATCTTTTTATGCTTGCTTAAATAATTTTGGTGATTCATCTTACCCTAACCTCTGCTAACTGGGTTTGATTTGTCACTCTAGGACATATGTAGGAACCAAGAATAGAGGGGGTTCTAAGCAGTATTCATTTAGGAAGTTAAGAACTTTGAACCATCTAAATAGCCCTTTGAAAAAACTGTCTTTTTTTAACCATATGTTTCATTTTTGTTACATAAAGCCTTAACCCTTGCTGTGTATTTGTGTAAATCTGAAGACAATCGTGTGATAATATCCATTTTCTCTTTCCAGGTTTCATGTAGTCCTTGGGCATGGAGGGTGAAATTTACCAAATACAATCCAGTTACAAATCAGTTGTTGGAGGTATGAGTTGACTTCATGATGTCTTTTGCCTGGATGGTGAAGTCTGCTTCCAGCTTATCACTAATTCCTTTGCTTAAACCAACCATTCAATCACACCCATAATTTATGGTCGTGAGAATCTGACCTATGTTGGATAAATAAAGACAGACAATAGGGGATTCAGAAGAAAGAACTCTTCCTCTCTCCTGCAAACCCATTGTAGCAGAAGATAAGTCTCAGGAGAACCAGAGAACGCTTGGCCAGCAGAATAAGAGAATAGAACTGAGATGACAGTGACAGATCACATCTCGAAAAACACAAGAGAGATGTCAAACATGGCCTGCATGACTGAGTGCAAGCAGGCTCAGTTTAACTGTGAAACATTATCTTTAAGAGCTGCACCCAACTGAGATTGGCCCTTTCTGATATTATTCTCTTTGCCATGACTATGAGTAAGATTGCATGGACCCAACAGATGTCCATGAGTTGAGATATTTATCATCCTGACATTGACCAGTGACATATTTATCATCAAAAACCTGACCAAATCTGTTTCACATCAACAAACCATGTGTGTGTTGACTTGCTCTTGGTGTCACACAAGTGGATAATGGTTACAGTGGTGTACTTGTTGAAGAATTCTTGCTTCAGTTCTGTTAAAGATTAGAACGATATTGTGTTAATGAACAATATACTAAAGATTAGCTAATATTAGATATCAACTATCAAACACCACGTTTTCCTAGTAAATGAAATGGTGATGTGGGTGCCATGGGAATGCCATCAAGATGAAATAAAAGGAAGTTTCATCCTCCATATATATTCCAGATTTTGTTCATATGGAAGAGACTAGTACTACTACTGTTATGTCTGAAGCTTAGATTACATGCTGAATGATTAGTTTGGTCAAAAAATAATGTTGAATAAACTTTCTAGAGTATAATATTTAAATATCAACACAGATTTTATTACTTTTATTTTCAAAAGTTTTTTTCTTTTATTTGTTCTTTCACTTTTCTCATGGGGAACATGGTGCAAGCACAATGTGACCATTGGTGCAGGTTGACCTGATGGGGTTACAAATAATTAAAAATAATAATACATTATCAAGACGTGAGTTGACACGGTCTTTTTTTCTCCAAACCATGAAAGTAGCAATTGAGTGCAAACAGACTATGGCTTGTGCCCACCAAAACTGGCAACATGTCAGCATTGTAATCACAAATGATCCTTATGCCTGCATAAGAAAATAGTTCCAAATGTATGTGGTAAATTATTTTCCATGCAGAGTGTAAAGTCAGCTTAAGAGTGGGCTATGTCATACAATCCACTATCACTCAAGCTACACCTTTTATAATGAGTCAACATGAAATTAGATTTGTTCTGCAGCCAGTTCACAGATGGGAAATGGTGACTAACACTGCTAGCCTCCAACATCTAAACCCTAAGGATCAACAAAAAAAATGCTGTTTATTACTTGAAGATGGTTGCCAGAATAATACATAATGTAAATGTCCCATAATCTTTCTTTTGCGATCCATCCATCCATCTCTGTCTTGTATATCTGTATCTATATGGCTAAAAACTCTCCTGAAGTACCTTCATTTTTGCTTGTCGATGGAAAGTCATGCCAGTGCAATATCATGCCAAAACATGTTTTCAGTAGTCTTGTAAGGCATTAACGGTTCAAGCACGCCACTCTGTTATGACAAATCGTTTTGATTATTTCACAAATCCTTTCAATGCTAAATATACCAACTCTCTACTTTCAGGCCTCCCAGCCAGCTCTATCAGACCTCTGCAGATGATTCAGAATGCTGCAGCACGTCTGGTCTTCAACCAGCCGAAGAGAACCCATGCCACACCCCTCTTCATCTCCCTCCACTGGCTTCCTGTAGCTGCCCGCATCAAATTCAAGGCTTTGATGCTCACGTACAAGACCCTGTCTGGAACAGCACCCTCCTACCTCAACTCTCTGCTGAAGGCTTACGTTCCCACACGTAATCTGCGATCGATTAGCGACCGACGTTTAGTAGTTCCTGTTCATCACGGCACAAGGTCCCTTTCCAGAACCTTCACACTAACTGTTCCTCAGTGGTGGAATGAACTTCCAACCTCAATCAGGACTGCAGACTCACTCACCATCTTCAAGAAACAGCTAAAGACCCACCTCTTCCGTCAACACCTAACCATCTCATTAAAAAAAATAAATAAATAAATAAAATAAAAAAATATTGCACTTACACCTCTACTCTGCACACGTTGCTTCTTCTAGTACTCAATTAATAGATCTTGTATAGTGGCATTACTTGTATTGTTCCCTGCTTGATATCACTTTGCTTGTATCTCTCATTTGTAAGTCACTTTGGATAAAAGCGTTTGCTAAGTGAATAAATGTAAATGTAAATATAAGTAAGAAATAAAACATCTGGGATTGTGTGCTGTTATAGGAAATTAATCACCAACAGGGTGGTGTGATGTGACTTGATGTGATGCAGAGTTACTGTAATCACCACATTGTTGATTATTTTCTTATATCAGCATGCCATGAAATGTTTTAATGCTCTCACACTACAGCAATCTACCAATTATTATTTTTTAATGCATTAATCAATGACACATTGTACTTTTAAACCATTATAAATACAGTACATCCATCCATCCATCCATCTTCTACCGCTTACTCCTTTATCTGGTTCACGGGGAACCTGGAGCCTATCCCAGGAAGCATCGGGCACAAGGCGGGGTACTCCCTGGACAGGGTGCCAGTCCATCGCTGGGTACAATCACATACACATTCACACACCCATGCATACACTACAGACACTTGAGACATGCCAATCAGCCTAACATGCATGTCTTTGGACTGGGGGAGGAAACCGGAGTACCCGGAGGAAACCCCCGACACACGGGGAGAACATGCAAACTCCGCACACACATGGCCCCGGCGGGGCTCGAACCCTGGACCCTGGAGGTGTGAGGCAATCGTGCTAACCACTAAGCCACCGTGCCCCGGAAATACAGTACATATAAATTGTTAATAATACAAAAAAACAAATAAACAAACAAAAAAAAAAACCTGACCATTAAAAAGCACTGACACTGGAGATTCCTCCCTTAAAATTAAATAAAAGTGCACAGAACGTTTCACCGTTAGATTCCATCACATCTTTATATGATTCATATATTTTTCTTAAATAACACCTTTTAAAACTACATTTATTGTTAGACTAATATTAGAGCCCTATCATACAGAGCTTCTATTATTGAATTCATCACCAAGTTCTGACCAATCCAATTTGAGAATTGTACAGCTATGTGATATAAATGAATATAGCAGACAATAAAAGCAATGATAGAATAAAAAAACCCACAAAGAATACTCAGTATGAATCTTAAATATAACCTTTATTTCTTACAACAATTCTCTTCCTTTTCATAGTAAAAAAAAAAAAACATTCATGATTATGTATGAAATCAGTTTTAAATAAAGATTCCCGAATGCATAGAGCTTTTTTTTTAAACTGTGAATGGCACTGAATATACAAATATAGTTGAAAATTGCAGTTATTACTGTATTCATATATAAGGCACTGCATGTTAGACTTTGGAGATTGAAGAACATTTTCTACAAGGGTTACAATTAAAGACCCTTGTAGATAGAAATACCCTTGACATATGTAACCTGAAGTAGGTTATTCCCACTTCATCAGTGCTGCATGTACAATGGGTGGTAACATGGCTACAAGACAACAACCTTCGTGTTTTTGTATTGATCATGACTACAAACAGCACTCATCCATTCAAATCTTCAAAGTACACACAACATTTGGCTGATTGATAGCTTGGACTGGGAACAGACATTTTCTCCCCCAGGGTAACCTTACTGGAATTAATATAGATGGCCCAGTGCTTTCCACGGCATTAGTCCATTTAATCCCTTTGTGGGAAACACTCAAAAGTCCTGCCATACTGTGGCATTACCATAATTTCCTGGCTATTTATTGTTCAAGGGCCATGTTGCCACTGAGACTAGCTACAAAGCAACACTCATAAATGAATAGGAAATGAATCTAGATTTATTAAAGTGGCATCATTCAACCACATAAACAGTTCCTAACTCTCTCATCACCAGATGCTGCAAATACTCAAGTGCAGTTCAAAATACACTAGAACATAATATTTTGTCCCCAAAATTGAAAATGATTTCATATCATTAATTGTGTTGTCTGAGAACATTTTAGTCAATATTGGGACAGAGCCACTGGACAGGGTTCAAGAAAGAAAGAAAAAAATTGTTTATTTTGTGTCCAACTCACATTGGATAGCAAGGTCACACATTCACCACTTGGTGCTTATATTTAAATAAGAATTAACTGGTGATCTGGTTCATGGACAGAATGGGCATCCACCCAATATGACATAAATTCGAATAATAAAGAAGACATTATACTGTTATACTGCGATACCTTTTATCACTAGCATCCTGTCTCTCTGTAACTTCCTTTGTCTCAATGTCACAGTATATCCTCTATAACACACACTTTCATTGTCAGTACAAGTCTCTGGTTAGGTAAAGCCACATATGTCTTGGCAACTAACTGCTAGTGGACCCCTTTTATATCAATTCATTATTAATATCAGACATTCCAAAAGAACAACTGTACAGAACATAAAGAATAAAAAGAAAGACTCAACTTGCACAGTTCATAGATTCTTGGCACTGTGATGGTAGGGAGCTAGAATGTAGCATATTGCATATGTTTAAACATGTGAAGAGGCAGTACAGCAGCCATTAGAAGGAGAACGGTCCCACGATGATGGTAAGTCGTAATAAGGAGCTGGTGCGATAGTTTGTGACAGTGTGGTGGGTGATCATCTCTAGATCGACGATTACCTCAAGAGGGCCCTCTAGGGACTTGGTCATCACCAACATTGCACTGACATTGTTGGAACGCTGTAAACAGGGAAATGTGGTCAGTTGCTTTATGATATTTCATATCACCGTTGCACTGAAGGAAAATTTACAAACTGGTTATTAAGGATATAACCAAATAAAAATACATTATTTGGATTGAACAGATAATGTGTTCTAAACTGATACAAATACAGATATGAATATTTGTTGTTGTTTTTTTTATTAGAAAGATCTATTTGAGACTCGAGGCAAACATGAGGAATGGGCACTCACAGGGTGCAACAAAAAAGTAATGCATTCAGGAAGGTTTTACTTTCAGGCGGGCGAGCGGTCAAATATGAAGCTTGCAGGACAAGTAAAGATCAGACTCATTCATGAGAATGATGCACTTGCAGTGATGCATTTATATCGTGCATCCTTAGTAACTGCCTGGTCAGGGTTGTATTGGTTTTGAACTGTGCTACTAGTTTGTTTATATTTTGGGAAACAGACAGAACTGAATTTGTTGTGCAGCAAGCAGGATTAAATAAAAAAAAAAAAAAACATTTTTGTTTAATAAAAAAGGTTTAGGTCACGCCCGTTTCAGGTTCAAAGCCAAATACAGATACATTATGTGGATATTTGGCGTACTAAGATCCAGATAATGGAATTGTGTTACTCACCCTCAGGAAGAATTCTCCTCCCTCATTGCCGGCTCTGATCCTGAAGGTGTTGTGTGTATTACTATAGATGTTGGTGGCTTGGATCTGGAAAATGTCTGCCGGTACGGTACGGTCAGAGTGAATGTTCATGTACTTGTAGACAATGGACTGTGGCAAGCCCCGGCAGGCACTCGTGGATGAACAGACACACCGACTGGAAAGAAAAAGAAAACTCTTTCACATAGAGAAAATGGCTGTGCTATCCACCAAACCTCTAGAACTTTCCAAGGTTCGATATAAGTAAAATCAGAGAATTTTATAGTACAATAAATACTTTTTCCTGGCCAAGGACCACCAAACTGATGGCGAGATGGAGCAGGGACCCCCTAATTATATATATTGTATGATTCTGATTGGTCGTTGATGGGACAGGTGTTGGGAATGAACCGGTGCCCAGCTTGAAAGAGTTCCTGTGTGTCGCTGATTGTGTGCATTCATGACTGAAAGACATTTTCTACCTCCATTTATCTGTTTACTACAGTGTGTTGAATTCATGTTAATGTGTATTTAAAGACATTTCAATTAGTGGAAAAAATTGCAGGGGCGGAATATAAAAAAAAAATGTCTAATCAACCAAAACTTTCGTGACCCCCATGCAGTACCTCCGCGGACCCCCTAGGGGTCGCGGACCCCCTGTTGAAGAGTACCTGATTTAGAGTAAACATCAACAGTTGGTACACGTTGGCAGTTGGCTGTTATATGCAAGTGTTAAATGTTGACTCATCCTACAAAGAATCACTATAGTATACTTTGTGGCCTAAAGTATGTGGACACCTGACCATAATTCCCATATGTACGTTTTCCGGAAGAGTTGGAAGCACATAATTGTCTAGAAAGTCTTTGTATGCTGAACAGATTTGTTGTGAATTGGAACAACAACTTCCCCCCAGACCATCTCACCACACATCAGTGCTTAACCTCAGCTTGCAAATCCTCACATAGCTACATTCTAAAATGTAGTGTAAAGAATTCCCAGAAGAGTTGAGGTTGTTATAACATCAAACCGGGAACAATTCAACTCATTAATACCCATGAATTTGGAATGGGATGTTCAGATTTCAGATGTCCACATACTTTTATATAGTAATAATATAGTGTCATTCCAATCTGTTAGAGCAGCTTGTCCTAGCACACAAATCTTGGCCTTTACAAATGCATCTGGACGTAAGAATGTTGCCAGATGAACTTACTTTTCTGACGTGCGCACATAAGGCTCTTGACAGGGGTTTTTCGGGTAACACCGGAAGCCTCCGTAGTAGTTCCAGCATATCTCATCTTCACTGCATTTGTGGTTTGTTTCACACTCATTAATGTCTGTGATGAAATGGGGAGGAAAAAAATATCCATATATCACAGAAATTACACAAACTATTTTATTCTACTAGTTAAAGCCTTTGCATAGCGGACTTACTGTTACTACCCAGAAGTTGACTATTTTCCAATAACAGCAATTTGCCAATAATTACAATTTTTTGTTTATTAATTTATTAAACAGACATCTCTTTACAGAAAGCTCTACCATATCAGTGATTATATATTTTACTTTAACAATTGGTTTTCATTAATATTTAGCCTTAGTGTGTTGGCCATAAAAGTATCGGTGAATATTAGCTGTTGCTATAGAAACAATAAGGTATCAGAATGAACAAATGAATATAAATCTGTGATTTGTCTTGCATCCAGCACTACCGTCTGACTTATGCTGTTATAGAAAATAATCAACATCTTCTGAATGTGTACAATCACATTTGAGAATTCACTTTGGTATAAATATAACTTTAGCACCAGCAGGTAAAAATCCCAAACTATTGTTTAATAATTTTTTGCCAGTTTCCCAGGGTTTTTACTTTTAGCGTGTGTGTCTCCTTTAAATCAAGGCTTAGGCTTAATCTCTGCCTGGCACATCAGCCCACAGAGTCTTACTTACTAAACCCCTAGTCTCGCTTTACAGTAAAGATGAATACTGGAAAACATGGGCTATCCCTAACCTTACAGCTCAGGCAAACATGGAGTTTATTCAGGTGTACACACACACACACACACACACACACACACACACAGATCAAACAGCTCTGCACCATCAAAGTACCCTCAGAACCGAAAGGAACTATTTCTGACACAGCAGCAGAGATTCATCAAGAGACTCTTACTCACTCTCCAACCTATTCACCTAACCCGTGGGAGAGGAAAAAATAACACTGTTCCTCATTTAAAAAAAAAAAATACCCCACAGACATAAATCTCCCTTTTGGGGGCTGAAACACTAACGCCTTGTATGTGTGCACCCCAAGCTTTCGCATTCTTTCCATGACAGTCTGGTTGAGAATACCGAGCCCATATTCCGTTATATATCTTCTTCGGCACTGACATGTCCAATTTTGATATGGATCCGAAATGGGCATGGAGGTTGGAGAGATAATCATATTTCACTCCCAAAGAGAAGTAGGGGCCAAGTACCTTGACATGTTCTTGTTCTCTGAAGCTCATATCCATCAGGGCAAGTGCAGGAATATTCTCCAGGGCTGTTAACACAGGCAAATTGGCACATGTAGCGGGAGAAGGCACACTCGTCAATGTCTGGAAACAAAAGGAGAAAAGGAAGACGTTTAGAACAGGCACAGCTACATACAGTATAACCTTATTAAATCATGCTGGTTATATAAAGATAAGGACAGCAAAGGTTCAAGCAGCAGCAGCAGCATCAAGATATCACATAGACAGTATCCATCTACTGTACTATAATCCTAATTCCGAAAAATTATGGACAGTTTAGAAACTGCAAAAAAAAAAAAAATAAATCAAAAATCATTCGAAAATTCTATTCACCCTGTACTATATTCAAAACACATTGTTAACACATTATTTGATATTTTACTTTGTGACTTTAATTTATTTTTGAAAATATACACTCATTTCAAATCTGATGAATGTAACACACTTTAAAAAAGTTGGGACAGTCGACTGTTTACCACTGTGTAACATCACCATTTCATTTAATAACACTTATTAAGCGTTAAGTTGGTTAAGTGTAGCAAACGGAATTTTCACCCATTCATCTATTATGCATTTCTTCAGCTGCGCAACAGTACAAGGCCTTCATAATGTGCCACACATTCTCAATCGGAGACAGGTCAGGAATACAGGCAGGCTATACTAGCACCCGCACTCTGTGTAAATCTTATGAAGATCCATCCATCCATCCAGTGGCTCAGTCAGTAGAGCGAGTTGTTCATTAATCCACTAATCGTAGGGTTGGCGGTTTGATTCCTGGACCGGATGACGCCACATGCCAAAGTGTCCTTGGGCAAGACACTGAACCTTAAGTTGCCCCCGATGGCAAGCTAGCACCTTGCATGGCAGCTCTGGTCACCATTGGTGTGTGTGTAAATGGGTGAATGAGACACAGTGTAAAGCGCTATATAAGTGTGCCATTTACAATCCTTACATTTAATTATTAGGTGATGGCTAAAAAAAAAAAGACAATTTGAAGTGGTTATGTTTTATTTTATAGTGGTGCTTCACATTACCATGTGAAGAGACTAGTGCCATGTATTCTGAACAATTTTGATACCGTTCTGAACAGAATAATAAAGCATAATTCATTGTCCTTTTGTATTTAATTATTCAGTTTTCACTGTAACAAACAATGTAAAAACACCCTGCTTTGTGATCTAATATCTCTAGATCATCCTGTAGATCGTCTCTGGTCTGATTAGCTTCATTGAAGTATGGCCTTCTACTATATTTTTTCCAACAATTGTTATTTAGTCCACTGAAGTACGATATTACATGATAGGAGACATGATATTATATATTACAATGAAGGCGAAATTATATGATAGGAGACATGCAATGTTAGACTACTCTCCAAACCCATAGTCTGAGTAGCCTGACAATGCATGTCTTCTATCATATAATATCGCATATATATATATATATATATATATATATATATCAAACATTGCTAACAACAGTGTCTGAAAAAACTAGCAGCTAGGAGCTAATAGTATAACTGTCACAATCTCGCCAGCAGAGGGCGCTGTGGCAACAACGTGCACGAGCAGCTTGAGAGCGTGCACTTGCACGAGCTGGAGATGCGCATGGACGCTAAGCCTGTGTCGAGTGTTTCCAGCTGTGGACTGGTTATTTAAACGCCTCGTGTTGCTGCAAACTTTGCGTAGTATTAGAATTTGAATAGTTTGTCACGGCGGTATTAACCCAAGGTCTTTAGAATTCCCGTTTATGTGTTCACGGTGTAGCATGTATGTAGCATGCTAGCAGTTATAATTAGGTACCCGGTATTCAAGTATAGTCAGTATAGACCGCGCTTCCAGTGTTTGTTTGTTTGCATCACTTGTTAATAAAGACATTGATCTGCATCTTCATTTGCCTCCAGTCCCGTTCCATAACAGAATGCCACCCCCAAGCAGGGAAGTAGCAGGAGGGCACCTGGTCGGGAGGCGCTCGGACTACTGGCCGCAGTACAAACATTTTTCTGAAGGAGTTCTCGCAGCCGGGACAATCAAACCGCCTGGATATACTGGAGAGAGGAATCAAAGTAATGGACAAGGAGGACTGGCCATTCCACCTCTATTATGCTTGGCTGGTCCGGATAGAAGCAGCAGCTTCACTTCAGGTTCCGGTCGTCATGGTGGAGAGGACGTCTAGATGCAGGTCTGCGGGAGGGAGATCCCAGCTGAGGTCAACTTGATGGTCTCAGAGCTCCAACCTGAGACCTACGGGGAGCTCTCATCTGTGGAGCTCCAGCCTGAGGTTAACCTGGCAACCTCTGGGTTCCCATCGGAGGTCAACTTGGCGGCCTCAGAGCTCCAGCTTGAGACCTACGGGGAGGTCTCAGCTGTGGAGCTCAGCCCAAGGTTAACAGGGAAACCTCTGGGCTCCTGTCTTAGGTCAACATGGCGGCTTCAGCTCTCCAGCTTGAGACCTACGGGGAGGTCTCAGCTGTGGAGCTCTAGCCAGAGACCTACGGGGAGATCTCATCTGCCAAGGAAGCTGTCCCACTGTCCAGCCCAGCTGAGGAGGTTGTCCCGCTGCCCTGCCCAGCCGAGGAAGCTGTCCTGCTGTCCAATCCAGATGTGGAGGCTGTCCCGCTGCCCTGCCCAGCCAAGGTAGCTGTCCCGGTGTCCAGCTCAACTTAGGAGGCCGTCTTGCTGCCCTGCCCAGCCGAGGAAGCTGTCCCGCTGCCCTGCCCATCCGAGAAAGCTGTCCCACTGTCCAGCTCAGCTGTGGAGGCTGTCCTGCTGCCCTGTCCAGCTGAGGGAGCTGTCCTGCTGCCCTGCCCAGCCAAGGAAGGTGTCCCACTGCCCTGAACGGCCGAGGAAGCTGTCCTGCTTTCCGCCCTGCAGAGGACCTCCCTCTGCCTTCCTGCACCGCTGAGTATGCCGTTCTGTTTGACTACTCCACAGATGACGGTATTCTGTTCGCCTGCCCCACAGAGTACAGTGAGTGCTCTGTTTACCTGCACCGAGGAGCACGTTGCTCTGCTTTCCTGCTTCGCAGAGGAAGTCAACCAGCCTTCCAGTCCCGCTGGGGACGCCGCCCAGCCTTCTAGTCCCGCTGGGAGCACCGCCCAGCCTTCCAGTCCCACTGGGGGAGGTGCTCTGCCTGACTTCTGCTTGGCGGAGGCAGCGTGGTTTTTCTGAGAGCGTGCTCGAGCTGGAGATGTGCATGGACGCTATGACTGTGTCAAGTGTTGCCAGCTGTCGGCAATTAAGAGAACGTTGACTTGTTATTTAAATGCCTCATGTTGCTGCGCACATGGCATGACATTAACCTGCATCACAGTGAACTGAATCTACCCTGAATCTAACTAAAAATGGACTAAGAGATACAAAGCTAAAGAGTTGCAGCAAAGCAACGCCAAGCCAAGCAAGTTGAGTGTTCATGCCATGCCACACTTGAGTGTTCATGCCATGCCACACTTGAGTGTTCATGCCATGCCACACTTGAGTGTTCATGCCATGCCACAGTTGATGAGTGTTTCCTACCTACCATAGTTAATGGAGTGTTCTTGACTGAGTTAAATGGAGTGTTCTTGACTGAGTTAAATGAGTGTTCTTGACTGAGTTAAATTGAGTGTTCTTGCCTGAGTTAAATGAACGTTTCATGCCTGAGTTAAACGAGTGTCTCAAGTCATAGACCTGTTCTAGGTTTTGTGCTTCATGCCTCATCATGAGTTGACTGATAAGTGTTTCAGTTTCATGTCCGTAGCCTAAGTCCAAATAAAGACGTCACTCCTGCGCTTTCATCCTGTCCTGAGTCCTGTTCCGTAACAATAACTAGTAGTTAGTAAACATTATTGTACATTGTCAAATAATAGATGCTAGCCAGGCAGTTTGTCCTGGCTGTTAGTCTGGCTTTGAAGCATGAAGATGACATGCTAAGCATGGGATCATGTTGAGCCAATGATATTGACAGCTAGAGGTCAGACCCACCTACACAGGAAACGGAGTCTTGTGCCAGCTCATAGCCCTGGCGACAGTGGCAGATAAAGGAGCCCATTACGTTGTAGCACTGATGATCACATGGCTGACTCACTTGACACTCGTTCACATCTGAAACAAACATCATATCAGGTGGTCTTAAAACTGACATAATGCTGAGAGAAAGATAAATTAATATGAATATGAAAAATGTTATGCAAACGTGATGAGGCCCCAAAATCACAGTCTTTTTGCATGCACTAATGCACTTTTTTTTCAAGCATGAAATTGTCTTATTTGCTTGAAATTATAAACAATGTCTAGAAATAATCTTCACGATACTTCCATGATAAGAAATATGTATAAACCAACCTAGAAATAAGCCCAGAAACAAAACAGAAAGCATTGTATGCCCCTACCAAAGATATACCCATCGTGATTATCACTGTAATACAAAACATTGCTGGTGTAATATTACTACAAATAAATAAATAATTACAATGGGTAGATTAATACCCTGATGCACAACATACTACAGTGATAAAGTATCTAGTATTCTAATATGAATTATTCCATGTAAATTGTGTTTTTTATGATGATCTTTCAGTCACTTTGGTACATAAATGCATATGCATCCATCCATACCTATCTATCTACCTACAGACATACATACATATCAAATTATCATGAATGTGACATTTTTCAGCAATATTAAACCTTCTATAATAAAGCACATACAGTGCATCCAGAAAGTGTTCACAGCGCTTCATTTTTTCCACATTTTGTTATGTTACAGCCTTATTCCAATATCGATTATATTCATTATTCATTACAAAGTTATCAGAATAGCAAACAATATGGACACGGATTTTAAAAATCATAAGCGTAAATAAAAAAAATTTAAACACAATTATATTGCACAAAATTGAAACATGAATTCACAGTTTTCTGAATCACACACAAAATCATGTTTCCTTGGTTATATTACTCTGTTTTTGTGCTCTCTGACATGTTCTGCTCATGTGTTCTTCCTTCGCGCTGGTTTCCACATTGTCTGCTTGCTTTTCCAAATGTTGCAGTTCGAGTTTCATGTAAATCAGGGTGGGCTTTAGCATCATCATTGGACCACTACAGCTCCTCGTCTAACCAATCAGTCGAAGAGGGGAGACGTCACTCCACTGCGACTCATGGCTGTTGTGTTCATAGACATACATAGACACAGCATTGGACGCTGGATCATAGGTCAGCATAGGCACCATACCGGTCTGGGCAACAGTAACAAGTCACAGCTTATATCATAGTTTATATTACAAACTAAATTGCAGATAATCAAGATTTTCATCTATAGTGCTGTTTTTCTGCAAACCGACTTTTATGACAAGCTCCTCGTTTCGGCTGAGCGACTGACATATTGTGAATCTTACTGGTGTTAGTTGGCTGGTTAACTTTTCTGACCTCTAGCACAAGCAAAGCTAAATGATGGGGTTGAAGACAGAAAAAGCCATTTCCACAATAAAAAAAACTTTATATAAATTTCATGTACATTAAATTTGTCACGATTTCCCCTTGAGTCAGCGCTGCACTATTGCAGTGTGCTCGGAAAACCAAAGCACACATGCGTGCACGAGCCAGGTGTGCGAGCACTTAGCAAACGCAAGCTTTTCAGTTTTTTATGACATTGACTTTGCTTACATTGGACACATGCTTTTGTTATGTTTATGTTCTGACTCTGCCCCTGTTTTGTCATTGGTTGTTTCCAGAGTGTGTGGCATTATTGTTTTCAGCTCCCCGGGTTTAACCCATAAATACATTTGTCATTTAAACCCCTCTAGTCTCTGTGAAAATTTAGTAGTATTGAGTTTATCTCCTTACCAAGTGGTTCTTTGTTTCTTGATTCTCATTTCGATTCTTGTTATTGACCTTGTTTTCGTTTGGATTCTAGCCTTGCCCCATGTATGCCTGTTTGTAGATCGTCTGACCTTTTGCATGTTATTCAACTATGCTTTGAATTACTGTTTTGAATTTGTCTGCCTATCTCTCTAATAAAGTCTTTTACTTATGAAAGTCAATCCTTTAATCATCAAATGGTTCTACTCTCTTTTAACAAATAGGTCGCAACAAGTGAAGGTAAACGCCACACTCTCCAAGACCAAATATTGTAGCACAGGGGTACCCCAAGGAGCTGTCAGCTCCCCACTCTTGTTCACACTTTATACTACTGAGTATAGAAGTATTGAGCCCAACAACTTTGTCATAAAATTTTCCGATGACACAATCATTTTAAGTTTATTGCGTGCTGGCGATTGCCCTTCAACCTACTATAGGGAGATCGACTTCTTTAAGGATTGGTGTGTGAGGAATCATCTCCTTATTAATAATATGAAAACTAAAGAGATGATATTCGATCCCAGGGATGTGAGAGCCCATGACCATGTAGTAATTGGTGACAGAGAAATTGAGCAAGTAACTTCATATAAGTACTTGGGTATACAATTAGATAACCAATTAAAAGGAAATGTGCATGTCGACTATCTGTGTGCCAAATTGGCCCAAAGACTGCACTTTCTTCGCAGATTGAGATTGGTTGGGGTGAGTACTAAGATCATGACTTTATTTTATAACACTGTGTTGGGAAGTCTGATTAGATCTGGTATGGCATCCTGGTTTGGCCCCCTTACCATCCAGTGCAAAACAAAAATTGAAAAAACTAATAAAAACTGCAATGAAGGTTATGGGTAAGAAAGACTACACTACCCTTCAGACAACCTTTGAAAACATAGTGGTCTCCCAGGCACAGAAAATCTTGAAGGACTGTTCCCATATTTTGCACTCGGAATATAATGTCTTACCGTCGGGGAAACGATATAGAGCTAGCATATGCAAAAGTAATCGCTATAAGTTATCCTTTATTCCGACTTCCATTGCGCTCCTAAATAAAAAACTGCTCGGTTTAAGATGGCTTGAATAACGGCCGGCATTCTGATACATCATTCCCTTTTTGTGTGGCTAAGTGCAATTCACATCGATAATGGTTTTACTACACTCTGGTATTACTGTTTTGATGTATAGGGGTGGACAAAGGGATATGTGCAATGTAAAGTATATACATGATTGTATTATGTATGGAAATGTTGTCTATATATGTTATTGGTGTTCACCGTAGCCAAATGCAGCATTGTTGCCCAAGACAAATTTCCCTCACAGGACAATAAAGTTTAACTAACTAACTAACTAACTACTGCAATTGCATCCGTCCTCAACTCCCTTATGTTCTGGAACATGACATAATATTACCCCTTAACATGGATGCAGCAGGAAGACTAAGGAGACTTTCATAGATCTTCAAGGTTTCATAGGTTTTTTGGCTACCCCGAATATTTTCTGGTTGACTGGCAGATGTTTTCTCAAGCCTAATGGACCTCAAGCCTAACGAGAAGCTATGGATAAAGTTCATTGTCACACATGTAGGAAGCTTGGGAGGCATGGATCATAATTCTGCTCTCGGGGATGTTTCAAGAACTGCTGGCATACTCACAAACGCCTTCACAGGAGAGCACCTGCTGAGCTCCAGCCGGGGGTCAATGTGGCGACCTCATCTTCAGTGCTCCAACCTGAGTCCTATGAGGAGGTTTCACCTGCAGAGTTCCTGCCAGTAGTCAATGTAGCAACCTCTTCTTCAGAGCTCCAACTTAAGACCCACAAGGTGGTTGCACCTTCTGAGCTCCAGCCAGAGGTCAACATGGCGATCTCAGCTGCAGAGCTCCAGCTTGAGATCCACGAGGCAGTCTCACCTGCAGAGCTCCAGCCGGAGGTCAACGTGGCGACATCATCTCCAGAGCTCCAACCTGAGTCCCATGAGGAGGTATCACCAGCCCAGTAACTGGCTGAGGTCGACAAGGCGACCTCCCAGACCAAGTTCCAGCTAAAGGTCGATGAGGTGACCTCCCACATCAAGTTCCAGTCTGAGGTCAATGATGTCACCTTCTACGCCACGCTCCAGTCTGAGATCATCAAGGAGACCTTCAAAGCCACATTCCAGTCTGAGGCCAACGTTACGACCAACCAAGTTATGCTCACACCAGAGTCTGTTGATATGACCAAGTTTTCCTTATGCCTGAAACCGACGTCACGACCAACCAGGTTCTGCTCACGCCTGAAGCCGATATCATGACCAACCAAGTTATGCTCATAACAAAGTCATTTGTCATGACCAACCAAGTTCTGACTCACGCTCGAGTCTGCTGACACAGACAACCAAGTTCTGCTCATGCCCAAGTCTGTTGTCACAGTCAACCAGGTCCTGCTCACGCCTGAAGCCAACGTCACGAACAACCAAGTTCTGCTCACGCCCGAGTCTGCTGACAAGGATGACCAAGTTCTGATCACAGCCGAGTCTACTGACAAGGACGACCAATATCTGCTTATGCCTGAGGCTGCTGACATGGACGACCAAGTTCTACTCATGCCTGAAGCAGACTTGATGACTAACCAAGTTCTCCTCATGTCTGAGACTGACAACACAGCCAACCAAGTTCAGTCTGCAAAGTCGATGGAGAACGACGCTCAGATTCTCTGCATGACTGTGGACATGACTCAGCATCCTTATACAGCTGAGGATGCCATTCAGCCACCCTGTTCTACTGAGGAAGTTTCTTCACTTCCTGTAGCAGCCAAGAGCTCCGTTTTCCTTCCGTATGCTGTCGTGGGTGCTACTAAACCCAAGTTCGCTGAGGACATCGCTCTGCTTTACTGCTTTGCTGAGGATGTTGCTCTGCTTTCATGCCCCGCAGAGGACGTCGCTCCACCTCCGTGCTCTGCTGAGGAGGTCGCTCGGGCCTTCCTGCTCTGCTGAGGATGTCGATCTGCTTTCCTGCTCCGCTGAGGACGTCACTCTGCCTGCCTGCTCCACTGAGGATGTCGCTCTGCCTTCTTGCTCCACTGAGGACATCTCTCTGATTTCCTGCTCTGCTGAGGACATCGCTCTGCCTTCCTGCTCCACGTCAGTCTTTCATTTCAGCTGAAGACACTTTGCCCAAAGGCCCAGGACAGCCAGGGGAGGGGAGTGTATTGCGGTGCCCTTGTCATGATTTCCCTTTGAGTCAGCACTGCACTGTTGCAGTGTGCTCGGAAAACCAAAGCGCATGCAAGTGTACAAACCAGGTGTCTTTTATGACAATGACTTTGTTGACATTGGACATGTGCTTTTGTTCTGGTTATGTTCCATCTCTGCTCATGTTATTTTCATTAGTTGTTTCCCGAGTGTGTGGCATTATTATCAGCTGCCCATGTTTAACCAAGGGCGTAACCATGTTACGGACATTGGGGGGTCCAAGCACTTGGACATTAGGGGTGTCCAAGCGCTAACCCCACCCCCACCCCAGCCCCCCGCGCGCAGCCAAACTTCCAACATATAGAAAATATTTTCTCCTGTATATTGGTGGGGACAGATTGGTATTTCCTCAACATTGGGGGGGTCACGACCCCCCCAAAGAGTGCATGGTTACACCCATGTGTTTAACCCATAATTACCTTTTTCATTTAAACCTCTTGTGTCTCTGTGCAAATTGCGTAGTATTGAGTTTATCTCCTTACCAAGCGGTTCTTTGTTTCTCATTTTGATTCTTGTTACTGACCTTGTTTCTTGTTTTTCGTTTCGATTCTAGCCTTGCCCCATGTATGCCTGTTTGTAGATCACCTGACCTCTTGTTTGCATGATATTCAACTACGCTTTGGATTACTGTTTTGAATTTGTCCGCATATCTCACTAATAAAGAATTTTACTGCAATTGCATCCGTCCTCAACTCCCTTACATTCTGGAACGTGACAAAATTATTTTACATCTCAGCATTTATTAACCAAGAAAAATAAGTAAATCTATACTTGACAAGCATTTATGACAAAATAATTTTCCATGACTAACTTTCGAGATTCTAAGTAACTGGAGACAGAATTTTTTTTGTACGCCACATAGATGGGCAGCTCCCCCATTTACATCTATTTGTTAATAAGTCAGTCATGCCTGGATGAATATGGCAGACGCATTAACCTATCGTAGCAATGGGCTAGTGTGGCGTTTATGCATGTCTATGAATACAACAGCCTTGAGTCGCAGAGGAGTGACGTCAACTCATCTCTTCGATTGATTGGTTAGAAGAGGAGCTGTAGTGGACTAATGGTGAGGCTAAAGCCCGCCCTGATTTACATGAAACTCAAACTGCAACATTTGGAAAAGCAAGAATGTGTTAACCAGCACGAAGGGAAAAACAGCATAAGCGTTCAAAAAAAAAAACATGAACAGAAAATGTCAGAGCACAAAAACAGAGTAACATAACCAAGGAAACATGATTTTGTGTGTGATTCAGAAAACTATGAATTCATGTTTCAGTTTTGTGTAATATAATTGTAAGTGCGTTTAAAAAAAATTTATTCACGCACATGATTTCTCTCTCTCTCTCTCTCTCTCTCTCTCTCTCTCTCTCTCTGAGCATAGAGAAAAAGTGTTGTTTTGGTTTTTTTTTTTTGGTTTTTTTAAAGTTGGCCAAATGTTACTAACAGATGTCCTAAGAGTGTAAACAAATGGCATTTCACATTTGGCTGAAATTATAAATATTAGAGAAGTGCTTTTTGTTCTTTATTTATTTGTACATTTTATACCTAAATCATTGTCTCTTCTTGGGGTCTTTGGATAATGATGAAAATTTTGAGACATATCTCTACCTCTCTTTTTCCCCTTCACACATTTTTACAAGGTGACCATAGCTAAATACACTGTTCGTGTACATAATCCGATTTACTGGATTGGATCACTCACCCACACAGCTGTGGTTGTTGCTGGCAAGCTGGTAGCCACTGTTACACTCGCAGTAGTAGGATCCTGGGACATTCACACATCTGTGCATGCAGTAGTGTGACATGAGGCACTCATCTCTATCTGTGGATACACACACAAAAATATTGTGTTGACAGTGTTCCCCACTGTCAACACAACTCTGCCTAGTTTTGCCTGTTTGCTCAGCACCTGACCCTGTGCCTGTTTTTTTATTACATTTTTGCCTATTGATTTGGATTTGTCTGCCTTGTCTTTAATAAAAGCTTTAACTGCACTTGCATCCATATCCAACCCACGTTAAATGACAGAACACCTCGCATACAAAATGATTGCAGCAGGAGAGCAAAAGAATGGCACACCAGGATCTTTGATTCCATGCGATTTCCCTAGTGGCTGAACCTGCATGTTCCAGCTCCTGTTGGTGGCATTGAAAGCCCTCTGAAGGGATTTTTCCTCCAGTGGCAATTTTATTTTGAGAGCCTGGTGAACTCCAAGTCCAATGAGAGACATTAGCTAGTGTTCAAGTTATCCCGGTTCATCAGTCCGGCTCGCCAATGGCCTCATTAGTGTGATACAGTGGTGTGAAAAAGTGTTTGCCCCCTTCCTCATTTCCTGTTCCTTTGCATGTTTGTCACACTTAAGTGTTTC
>JAFFST010050609.1:153258-164719 GCA_022414735.1 Noturus placidus | reverse complement strand
CCCCCCCCCCCCCCCCCTACACACACACACACACTTGCTCCCAGTACAGCCTCAACTCTTCATGGCATGAATTCAACAACGTGTTGGAAACATTCCTTTAAGATTTTTGGTCCATGTTGACATGATTGCATAACATTTGTCAGCTGCACATTCATGCTGTGAATCTTCCGTTCTACCACATCCCAAAGGCACTGTATTGCATTCAGTATGAAGTAGCCATTATAACATGGGTAAATTGTGGCCATAAAGGGATGCACATGGCCAGCAACAAAACACAGATAAACTGTGGCATTCACTCCATGCTCGATTAGTATTGAGGGGCCCAATTTTTGCCAAGAAAACAGTACACACAAGGCAGGTTGGATCAATATATTCATGCTGTTGACAACAAATTCTAACCCAACAGTCTTCAATAAATATACAACTGTCTAGTTTAATTAAGCCTATGCCCATTGTGGTCTCAGTTTCCTGTTCTTGGCTGACAGGAGTGGAACCTGATGTGCTTGTAGCCCAACCACCTCAAGATTCGATGTGCTGTGCATTCTGAGATGCTTTTCTGCTCACTGTGGTTGTAACGTGTGGTTATTTGAGTTACCTCCTTGGACCACTTTCATCAAAAGGCGTTTCCACCTGCAGAACCACTGCTCACTGGATGTTTCTTGCACAATTCTGTGTAAACCTTTAGACACTGATTTGCACGAAAATCCCAGCAGTTTCTGAAATACTCATTAAAGCCCATCCAGCACCATCATCCATGCCACGGTCAAAGTAACTGCAATTTTTTTTCCCCATTCTGATGATTGATGTGAACATTAACTGAACCTCTTGACCTGTCTTATATTATATATGAGGGGCTGTGTCTGTGTTCCTAACGTACAGTAGAATATAAAAATATAAAGTAACCAGTGAGAATATAGTACTGTTCAGTTAAATGTATTGTCTGTAATGTAGTTGATAGCAACTAAGCAAAAAGAAGCCAACCTACGGCCGACAACATGCATGCTACAATATTTCAAATAGTAAAATCAGTAGCTCTGATGAAGGAAGTTTAAATGTATTTACTGATGATTCTAGTGTGGTGAGTCATAAGTAACTTCCTTTGCAGTACAACTGTCAATCTGCTCTTTGACACTCCCAGTTGCCCTATGGTTTTAAACACATCCGTTTACACTGTAATGGAATTCAGAGGATATCCAGCTGCCCTGTGTCCTTTTCTCTATGAAACCTCAAACCTCATGTCAATTGTTTTTTTGGCTACAACACCCATGTAATGTTCTTTTTTTCCCACCAGATATGCACTGACATGAAAGAACTAGCTGTATTCGCCGCACTAGGGGGCATTTGGTTTGTGTTTTCACTGAACTATTGCAATGGAAAAAGGGATATTGTCCAAAAAATGACTTGAGTCATCTTATTTACACAATTTCTTCAATAGCGCAACTATTCCCTGGAAAAATGAGCAGGGACAAAATATCTGAAGTTAACAACATTTCACATCACTTTACATGCCGGTCATGTATTAGCCTTAAGGGGATACTTTAACGAGAACCTTAAACACCTTTAAAAGTGTTAGCACTCTACATGACAAAGCAAATACAACTCCTAAAGGTGTATTAACAGGATATTTTATGGTACGTGCTGAGTTGCTACACATGATTAGGGGAAACTAAACTTTTGTGTTGCATCATGAAACCATTTGCCTTCTTTCCTACTCTCAGAGATCTGATCTCTTCAGATTTTCAATTCTTTTATTTGGCTTTTAGTGACAGATAAGGCTTCCCAACTATGGCCTTTACTAAGCAACAGTGCAGATCAATTTCAAAGTGAAAACAGAAATCTTTCCCTGGCGCCACTACATAAATGCTTCTTCCCAGTTCATGACCTAAAATAAAATCAGGTCCAGAGCATCTCAGATGGACAAGAAGAATTAACATTCCGAATGATCCACGGTCTGTTGACCTTTTCCTGGCCAGTGGAATTTTTGGGATGCTTTGATGCTTCACTGATCTACATGAGCAGTTCATATACAAATGCCTTCTATCAACCAAATGACTTCAATTTGCATCTTGGGAAAAACAGATAGCCATCATATTGGAGACCCATGTGAGAACAATTAGCGAACACATTCATTTCAAATGATTGGTGATGATTTTATTGGCACAATTTTCAAAAGATCTTCAAAGTCTTGTTTCTGTTATATCATATTTAGTAGAAATATATATTTATGTGACAAATCTGTTGCCATTTAGATACAAGTGGAGACCAAAGTGTAACCTTCATATATAAATGGATGAATGTCATACCAAACCTTAAGCCATCAAAGAGGTCAGCATCATCTTAACCACACCACAGGCTTGTATTAAGGCCCAGGTTACACTGAGAAATTTAAGGAGGAATCCAGACTCGACAGATATGAGAAACTGTCAAAATATTCAGAGAAAGGTTAGGAAAAGCGCCAGGGACTTCACTGCTGTTTTGACATAATTAATATCCAGGCTTGCTTATGGCAGAACAGATATCCAATTAAATTGGATGTAGATTTAATGATAATGAGCCTTTATTAATCACATACAGCACAGTGAAATTCTTTTCTTTGCATACCCCAGCATAACAGGCAGCCAGAGTCAACCATGGCACAATGCCAATGGCCTTGCTCAAGGGCACAACAGGAGCAGCTTAGCAGTGCTGGGGCTCGAACCCTCAACCTTCCGATTAGTAACCCAGAGCCTTAACCACCAAGCCACCACTTCCCCTTTAAGGATTTAGAGACCTAATGAGCAAGGCTGTGGCCAACATTGGCATGGAAAAACTCCCTGAGACAACATGAGGTAGAAACCTTCAAAGGACCCAGACTCTAAAGGAAACCCATCTCCTGGGTGACACTGTGCTTGTGATTATAAAAGATATAAAAGATATATTTATAATGCTGTATTCACAAAGTGTTACAGCTGTTTATGGGATAGTGTGGTTTTTAACTTGTGACCTTAAGAAAAATGGGAGGACTAAACGATAGCATTTCTACTTAATGTAAAACTAACATTTCATGTAATCACAGGTACCAATACTACTATCCATAATGGTGTTGTTTTTTTTTTTTTGTTTGTTTTGTTTTATTCCAACCTCTTACAAATACTTGTGTTGCAATACCTTCAAAACTCAATTAGATCATAACACAGGCCAACAACCAGTAAACATGCTAACAGCAGGTGGGGGGTGCTGTCAAGAATGAATAATACATCCAACACAGTTATCTAGATAGTTCTTGGGCCCTTTGACTTCAAACCATTCAACATGGAAGCTCTTAGTGAAAGAGGAGGGCATACTGCACGATTCTTTTGACCCAATGCCAGATTTGTTGGTTTGGTTGGCCAGATGACTCTGGCACAGCACTGTGGAAGAGAAAGATCAACAATGTCTCACATGCAGGGGCAGGAAACAGCTGGATTCCGGCAAACACAGCCCAATAATAACAACAACACTGAACACTTACACGCAGAATCCTATTCTACTCATAGGGCCTTTCTTTCCACCATTATTAGAAATAATAATTATTATCATGGAATAAATATAAATTCATGGAACATGAAAATATGCAATACAACAATGTAGCTAGCCAAAGAACAAGGACAGAATAGAGACAATAGAGACAATTGTCTGAAGAGGATATTCAAGACATTCAGAATAAAAATAATAATAATTAAAAAAAAAACAGATACAGAAAGGGCTCACTTGAGAACTCTTGGTTTGTTTATTTCTGGAAATAGCTTCAATATAATATTGCTACATTTGGGCATTTGTTGCAATATGAATAATGATGCTTGTCACTATTGTTAGATATTTCATATTGGCTGATGGCTAGCTATTAGGCTAAACTAACATCTGAGGTGAGCTGTCATGCTCCTTCAAAATAGTTATCTATTTTGATCATTTTGAAACCTCAGTTGAACAGGTTAAAGAAAAATAGAAAATAGGGTGTAGTGTTTTGTCTTGCTACACTATTTGTCACTGTAAAAGCTATATTATATTGAAAATAGCTAAGCTACTGACATAATATACGTAATAATTGCATGTGGTCAGTATATGATATTCATCTCTGCAGGGGAAGTGTTAAATTTCAGTATTTTCTTTTAAGTAAATAATTTTGTACCTTCAAAGCAAACACTTCTGAAAAATAAACAATAAAGACACCTGATCTGATGGAACTTCTTCAGACACTTAGCTTCCTCTTTTGGTAATTGAGTCACTCCACCACATGTTCTTAAAGTGCTAATGAATCAAAGTAGTAATTGTCTGCCAAGGGAAAATTTGCCTTTTTGTTTATCTAGAACCGACCTAGTTAAATCATAACCATAAGCACTATAGGAGATACAGCTAAACCAATGCCAGAGTGGAGAGACACCAAATATTTACCCACCAAATCTGTTTCTGGTCATGACCTCAACATTCTTTGAGATTATAAATTGATGTGATAGTTATCTTTGTGATGACTCATTTCTTCCGTGCTTTTGTGCAAATGGGAAAAAAATTTCCATAACCTGTTGCTCATAAGCCTCGCTTAAGAGCTCAGTGTGGTAGTCTGTGCTAAAAGAAAAAAATGGCTAATTTGCATTTGTCATGGGAGTAACACAACAGCAAACTCAAAGATCTTAAAGATCACTTGGCTTCAGAGGTGACAAATGTTAAACAGGTCACAAATATTATATCAATATTCTGCCACTGTACAATCTATAACTCTTAATAAATTTTTATTTGTCTTGGTGGACAAAACCCCTACAGTAGGGTGTTTATTCATGCCAGACTTGTTTAAAAAGAAGGTTATCAGGTATTCACTGGGCAAATACTTTTATCCAAGGGGCTTTAGGACTTAGTCCAAATTCAGGCATTGAGGGCTGGATAAGGGTCAAGGGTCCATAAGTGGTTCTCAGGTTCTTAGTCTTGGTTTTTGAATTCACAACCTTGCTGTCACTAGCACAGAGCTACCACTGCGCAAGACTAACTCATATTCCCACATGGCTACAGAATATAAATGGAACAAATAGTGTTAAGTTCATTTCAAGTACTTCTCCTCCAAAAACAGATGACTATGTTGTGTAAATAGAAGAACTAAAAAAAATAATAATGAAAAGTTTAATTTGTTATAATTTGTGTTGATTGGTTTAAGTTTTTTTTTGTTTGTTTTTTTTGACCAGACCAACATACATGAGCTCACAGACCAATGTGATTAACTAATGTCACTGTGATTGACACAGGAGAGGAGAGAGTATACTATCTCTCTCACTTATAGAACAATTTTGCTCCTTTGGGATTTGAACATTCAACTTGAAAGTGCTTAATAAAATAGAAATATATCATCACATCTCATGCTAATCTGGTAGAAACGTGGTAGCCTGGGCTGTGTGCAGTCCTGACAAAGCTAATGCTTCATATGATGTACAATTGATTTAACATAGACATTAACTACTATTGCAACATAGAGGTTTGTGAAGTAGGGAAGCTTTCAGGCACTTAAAAAAATCCCAGATTTACTTGATCCTTCTTTGTGTCCATAGATGCTTCCTGCAGTGGATTTGCTGCTCTGCATCCTCAAGTATCAGAAGGACATGATATTGCAATCACAATAGCTTTTCATAGTAAATCATTAAATTATGCACTATCAAGATACCCAGATCAGACTATTTTTTTTAAGACCCAAATGGGCAACCTCCGTTAAGTTTAATCACTGTTTGGAGACAACAACATGCTCACTTACATTCTCAGTAAACCTAAATTGCATCCAACCCCATATTAATCCAATAGGTGATGGTGCCCCGCTTAACCCATTGGTTTAATATGGGGTTGGGTTTAATTTATGACCTCCAGCAAGTTGAAGCTTCCAACTTAGCATTTAATTGGACACTGAGAAACATGATTTGTGACCAGCCACCAAAAACCAAGCAGAGATTAACATATTTGTTACAGTCTCTTGCACTTAAATAATAAATTGCGCACTTATACAGTGCTTTTATCCAAATCGCTTTACACTGTGTCTCATTCACCCATTCACACACCAATGGTAGCAGCGCTGCCATGCAAAGCGCTAACTTGCCATCATGAGCAACTAAGGGTTCAGTGTCTTGCCCAAGGACACTCTGGCATGTGGATTCATGTGGGCCAGGAATCGAACCGCCAACCCTACGATTAGTGGACAACCCGCTCTACCAACTTAGCCACAGCCACTCCGTTTAAGCTGATGTTTGGCAGAACTCCCAAATAGGTGTGTCCTTCAGCATGTTGCCTATTATGATAATTACAAACTGTTCCTAATGAGTGACCTGGCAGAGGCCATGAAGTTCACAAAGTTTTCAGCAAAAATCAGAAACAGAAACAAGCAATCCTCAATGATAAGAAGCTGAAAGGAGCAGCTTGTGAATTTTTCAGATCGAGATGAAAGATATGGTAGACTCGGGCAACTTTGATTGGTCTAACAAAAGACAAAATGTGCATCTCTCAGTTGTTTTTGATGTCAGGGCACACAAATTTGCTATAGCTCACAAATCCAGGATCCCTGGTTCAAACTTGGCATCAGATGACCGTCAATGTGGAGGTTCACAAGTTCTTGCCGTTTTCACTCCAGTAGGTGGATTGGCTATGATAAATTGTGCCTAGTATAAAGAGGTTGCTGACAGGGAGGGAGGGAGTGAGCTGTTTTATTCTCAACATAGCTTTACTGTATAAATAAAACAGAATTCCAAAATTAACTTAATAGGTTCTTTAAACTTTACTTAGTGGATTTAAGTATACAGTATCTCACAAAAGTGAGTACACCCCTCACATTTTTGTAAATATTTGATTATACCTTTTCATGTGACAACACTGAAGAAATGACTCTTTGCTACAATGTAAAGTAGTGAGTGTACAGCTTGTGTAACAGTGTAAATTTACTGTCCCCTCAAAATATCTCAACACACATCCATTATGTCTAAACCGCTGGCAACAAAAGTGAGTACCCCCCTAAGTTAAAATGTCCAAATTGGGCCTAAAGTGTCAATATTTTGTGTGGCCACCATTATTTTCCAGCACTGCCTTAATCCTCTTGGGCACGGAGTTCACCAGAGCTTCACAGGTTGCCACTGAAGTCCTCTTCCACTCCTCCATGACAACATCATGGCGCTGGTGGATTTTAGAGACCTTGTGCTCCTCCACCTTTCGTTTGAGAATGCCCCACAGATGCTCAATAGGGTTTAGGTCTGGGGACATGCTTGGCCAGTCTATGACCTTCACCCTCATCTTCATTAGCAAGGCAGTGGTTGTCTTGGAGGAGTGTTTTGGGTCGTTATCATGCTGGAATACTGCATACTGATCATGCTCTGCTTCAGTATGTCAGAGTACATATTGGCATTCATGGTTCCCTCAATGAACTGTAGCTCCCCAGTGCCGGCAGCACTCATGCAGCCCCAGACCATGACACTCCCACCACCATGCTTGACTGTAGACAAGACACACTTGTCTTTGTACTCCACACCTGGTTGCCGCCAAACACGCTTGACACCATCTGAACCAAATAAGTTTATCTTTGTCTCATAATCCATGTTCTTAGTCTGCTTGTCTTCAGCAAACTGTTTGCAGACTTTCTTGTGCATCATCTTTAGAAGAGGCTTCCTTCTGGGATTTCAGCCATGCAGACCAATTTTATGCAGTGTGCGGCGTATAGTCTGAGCACTGACAGGATGACCCCCCACCCCTTCAATCTCCGCAGCAATGCTGGCAGTACTCATATGTCTATTCATTGAGGGAACCATGAATGCCAACATGTACTGTGACATACTGAAGCAGAGCACGACCAGTATGCAGTATTCCAGCATAATAACGACCACAAACACACCTCCAAGACGACCACTGTCTTGCTAAAGAAGCTGAGGGTGAAGGTGATGGACTGGTCAAGCATGTCTCCAGACCTAAACCCTATTAAGCATCTGTGGGGCATCTTCAAACGGAAGGTGGAGGAGCACAAGGTCTCTAACATCCACCTGCTCTGTGATGTCATCATGGAGGATTGGAAGAGGACTCCAGTGGCAACCTGTGAAGCTCTGGTGAACTCCATGCCCAAGAGGGTTAAGGCAGTGCTGGAAAATAATGGTGGCCACACAAAATATTGACACTTTGGGCCCAATTTGGACATTTTCACTGAGGGGTGTACTCACTTTTGTTGCCAGCAGTTTAGACATGATTAGCTGTGTGTTGAGTTATTTTGAGGGGACAGCAAATTTACACTGTTACACAAGCTGTACACTCGCTACTTTATATTGTAGCAAAGTGTCATTTCTTCAGTGTTGTCACATGAAAAGAGATAATCAAATATTTACAAAAATGTGAGGGGTGTACTCACTTTTGTGAGCTACTGTACATACCAAAGAATAAGTTAAGTACACTTATATCATTATGTTAGCTATACTCAAAGCAATCAATTTTTAAACTTAACTGTTTTAAGGTAGTCAGTTTCCTTAAAACATTTCAGTAAACTTAACCTTTCAGGTTTTACAGTGTATGGCTGATAATCATAAAACATAAGCAGGCCACTATAACCTCAAGCAATCAGTCATGGGTGCATATTCATGTGTCTGTGATTAACGCTGACCTGAATCAAGTCCTGGCCTGGATTTCCACCCAAAAATGACGAGTAAGCATGGCATAAGCATTATTCGATATCCAGAGGTTTTTTTTATTAAGAAATTTATGAAGACAGACTAAGTGGGTGTCTGTTCCACAGACACACTAAGCACAATATAAAGCTTGTTGAGCACTAATAGCACACAAGAAAGCTCTCCAAAAGAAACACACCTCTGATTAAGACAAGTTCTCTGAGAAATCAAAGACGAGGCTTTGTGATTCTGTAATGACTCACTAAGACACAAGCCATTTCGGCAAAAAAGAGTGTTTTTTTTTCCAGTTGTAATGGCTTTACAAACTACTGTTCACCAAAATATCACCAGAATATCAAATGCTCTGTGGATTCAAGTAACGACACAGCCAAGCAATGGAATTTAGTACATTAATATAAGCCCAATTACAGTGGTTAACATTATAGTAAAACTATGGTGACTTCCTACACTAAATGGAGAACAGAATGAAATGAGACAGGTAATGTTGGAAAACAAGTTCTCAACACAGCTGAAAGTGTAGTGAGCTTATTAGCTAACTAACAAGTTTTTTTATGTTCTTCATTTCAAGGAGGCTCACATTGCTTGCCAAAGAGCACAAAAATATTTATTGATTTTCTCCTATAATTAGGTCATATGGCCCCACGTAGTTGGTCTACCTAAGATACATTCCTATTTTACAGTGTCTATAAACCAGAATGGGAGAAATAAACTGCACCTAACTCAGATTTTCTCCATGACTGTATACTCATCAAACCATCACTCAAATGTGTATAAGTCATGGGTAAAGACTAATTTTGAAAGCAGTTTAATGCTTTGTAAAATATTCTTAAATCTAATTACTTCTCATTAACTGTACAACAGACTGTGCCACAATATGTGTTCTTCATGTCAGATTATACAGTATGAGGAAAATCCTATAATAATAGACCTGTGATTTAAAAAATTAATACATTCTACTTACATCATCAATAAGCACTACGCAGGCTGTTTCAGGAAATCTGCTTGCATTAACAGAAACATTATTCAGAGTGAACTTGAGTTAATATGGATATACTGTACTGTCCATTAGCATGTTTTGTTTATTTTTGCCACTTCCACATTTGTAGCTGTGAGTTTTGTTTAATCCCACGCCATCCTTCTATTGGTGGCTTTTAAAAGAATGTCATAGCAGCAGTCACACTCTGAGGATTTAATCGAACATTTGTGACACTGCCACAAGTGTCTCCATGATTCCATAACCCACATTTCTTTTTTACCTTTTCGACTAATAAACTGTCCTGATTGCATAAACAGCCCTGATGGGCTTCCTTCATTGTAAGTCATTGTTTGAGTGATGACATGAGAGGCAGAAACTGCCTTTATGCTGTTTTTTTGATGTGGTAAAATGGGGTGTAATAAAGGATACAGACAAAGGAAGCTTGCTGACTGCTTCAATACCATTAGACAAATAGATGTGCTTGCCCACGTGCCTGGTTTTGCGGTTGGCACTCAAGAGCCGTTTGTGTACCTACCATGATGCCAGACTCTCCCTCAGAAGGTCACAAATCACACATACACACAGCCTCTGTACATTCGTAACCCCATTACCATGAGCAATGCCACTGAACCATTATGATCTAAAGCTTCTTCATCTGTATGTAATTAAAGCGAGCCTTGATGCCCGGTGAGGTGCTGACTTATGACTAAAATAAACCGTTGAAGCATAAATGGGTGACCACAGACCACAGCAGGAAAAAGAGTATGCCAGCTGCATCATCCATCACAGCTCTCATTTGAGCTGCACTGCTATCAACTTTGTAATTTGCCATAGTTTTGGCGGAATTGTTCGGAGCAAATCAAGCGCTGTATGATTCAGCATCCGCAGGATGTTTGATGCCTTCATTATTTTCCAAGAACACATGGTAGATGTTCAACATGCATCATTCCCATCAAATTATATTGAATGGAAGCCAAACATATTAGACCCGAGGCAGTCAATGGAAGAGAACCTTGGTGTCAAATGGGAAAATAGGGTAAATTAGGTTGCTTTTATCCCCAAATTTTCTTGCGTTTTTCTTTTCATTTAGATCTATCTTCATTTAGCGCTATATTCCATTTCACATTGCAAAAGCAAGCTGTTGAGCTTCAAAGGTGTTTCTCATGTTTTATGTGTTTTAAGGAAGACCGAATGGGGTTCTCTATATGAAGCTGTAAAGTAATAACCTCACCCCAACCACCATTAAAATGGCTATATTTTTCACAGGCCCAACGGTCAAGAGACATGGCCCAAAATAGTTACCTCATAACTGAAGATCAAGCACATACAACCTTTTCCTTTTAGATTACAATTCTATGTTACAGCAGATCCTGGAGATCTACCTTCCTGAAGACTTCAGGTCCAACCATAATTGTGCCTATCTGACCATCTAATCATTGGATTAAGAAGTTCTTGATTAACTCTAACAGGTGTGACAGATTCTGGTTAGAGATGAAAACATTACACATTACACAGATAAAAACATCGCATTACACATAACGGTGTCCAGAAGGACTTTATTTCAGCGGAGGAAGCAGGAGAATATGCGAAACTCTTGATATCAGGATGAAGTGTATCACCTGCACAACGGCGTGTTCTTTTTATTTTTTTAATTTTTATATTTTTTTCAGTTAAAGTTAAGGACATTATATCTGTTATTGTGCGCAGACTGTTGATCAGATTTGAAGTCAGTAGGGGAATTCTCTTACTGAAATGTTTAGTTTTGGTAAGGGTTGGTTAGTTCAGCGTTCTTTCCGAGTGGTTGTCTCAGTGTGGACAACTTTATTTGTAGAGGGATACACTGCTG
>JAFFST010050609.1:119501-130225 GCA_022414735.1 Noturus placidus | reverse complement strand
CATCCACAGAGAAATCCGTATTATGTTAAAATGGAAATTATGGAAAATGTTTTAAATCAAGTTTGGAGAAGTAGTCGGAAGCTGGGTGATGGTGACGTTGAAGTCGAGCGACCGTGGTGTAGTTCGTTTATAGCGTACGGTTAGCTGTTTATTTCTGATGATTGTATTTAGGCTTCAAACTTCATAAAAGTTTGTTGAAAATTATCTTGTTGGACAAAATGTGAAATTTTTGTTGATAACAGAACTTGTTTTTTTGCAGTAATCCAAAAGTCTATGTGAAAATCCTATTGGGTTTTTGTCGAGGGAACCGGTGTTATGATAACTTCTGGGTTTCGGTACAAAATGACATCATCCCTGCTCCACTCTATTGGATGATTTGTCTGTGTCTCTCCTCCTTTAAATATTATTACCTTTTCTTTAGACGCCTGGATTGTTTTCATTTAGTTGCATATTGTTATATTTGATGCATATTTTCATTTTGTTGAGGGCATTTTTATTTTTACTTATCCTATATTTTGGGTACAATTTTATTTATATTTTGCTTCTATGAGTTGATGCACTTTAAGGACCAGTCTAATTTCATGCAAAGATTTTTACATTAGCAGGAATGTAGCACAACATGGAGCTGAAAGCAGCGGTCTGTTTATTTATATATGAAAGTGCAATAAAAATGTGTTGTCCCTAAAATAATCGTGATACATATTCGAGATCTCAATATTGATCAAAATAAGCAATTATTATTTTAGCTATAATCGTGCAGCCCTAGTAGGTACATAGATTATTTTTGGAAATTTGCCAATTGCTACATCAGAAACTCAGACCACTTGCTCACAGTACACCTACAGATATGCTTATATTAAAATGTAAACTGTATTTATTTTATTTATTTTATTTTATTTAACGCTTTCTCTTTGACATGAGTTATATATAACTCTATCCACCAACCCAATGAATGATAAGAAGAATCATTTATATTAATTTTGCAGCTGTCCAAGCAAAATGTTTTAAAATAAATAAATAAATACATTTTTAAAAGCAAATAGGTTGATGAAAAGGAACAGCCTGGCAGTGTGCACTTTGTTACTCAGTCTGTGCGCAGAGTCTTTTTGACAGCTCTAACCTCTTAAGCTTCAGGTCCCGCTGAGCCCAGCATGGCACAAACGGTAAGTGCCATCTGTTGAGAACATCAGATTCCTCTAAGACAGCTGGTCATTAGAAACACACAACTATGTCATTTATTAATAGTCATGTAACAACAGAGTGATTGGTTCTATTTAGGCTCAGCAACTGTAGCACTACTGGTCACGCCAGTCAGCACATTTTTTTGGACAGTTACATGGTTTCATGGACATGTGTATGTATATGGATACCAGATTCCACTTAAGCTGTGAACTGCTGGTCAACAGACCTAAACATAACAATATATTCTGGTCAAGCTGGAATATAGAGAATGTGACCTTCAGTATTTCATATAGCAATTCTGATTCATTATAGGGGACAAAAAAATTCAAGAAATTCACAAGCAAAGATAGTCATAAGGTTCTTATCACACGGACCTAACAAATCTGGTAGCGGTTCTGTTCTGCTATTCAGTTTTTGTAAATTTTGTTACAGCAGTGGAAATCGCAACCCATTATTAAGCCGTTAAATTATTACTGATTATGATACATTATGATAGTTATCAGCTTTTTTGATTTGTCACTTGAATTGAAAGGGGTTAATCCAAACCTCAGTAAATCAAAAACAATTAAATAATGTCAACTTCGACCTAATGTCTTCTGTTGGTGGGAAATTAAGGAATAAGCTCTATGGCGCTAATAAACAGCCAAAGCATTTATTGTACACATTTAAATAATTAGATTAATGTTTGAATAGTTAGATAATGTTTATAAAATCATGTGATATAGTAAAATAATAATATAAACTAAATCTGTAATGAAAGGTCTGCAGTTATTATTTTATATTTAAAGGGATCCCTCTTCTGTGGATCATATTTGTTCTATATTTAAATACCGAAATGCACCCAAAAATGAAAAAGAATATTTGACATACACTTTCTTAAAGCTAGTCCCTCTATGGTTTATGGTATAATTTGTTATTACATTTAATTTATTATTAGTCATTTTTAATCAATCAGAAAACCAGAAAATATAGATTTGGTCTTTAGCGTTTCACATTTTGTATAGTTTAGTTTAGTTATAGTTAGTCCAAATCAGTCTAAACACTAAAGACATGAACAGGTTTTTGGATAATGAGCAAGTGATAAGGACGTCTTTACACACTGAATATACTCTATACATTTAATTTTATTTAATGATCTTGTCTTATGTTTAAATACACATGACTTATAATGAACATAATAGGCAATTTATTCTAATCCTGACTGAAACCTGTTTCAGTGTTAACTACAGTATTGTGTAAAAGTCTTAGGAACATGCTAGGAAATGCTGTAGAGCAAAGATGCCCTCAAAAATAATGAAATTAAATGTTTCTACATTTTAAAAAAATACTATAAAGAGCAGTAAACAGTAATAAATGAAATAAAGTCGAGTTGCAAGTTTTATTGAGCATTTTGCAGAAGCAGACACGGTTCTTCTGGAGACTTTGACTGTCACAAATTCTTCTTATTTTTGCACCAAAATCCAGCAGCCATCATTGTGTTTTTTGTCTGAAAAGTGCCTCAAATAATATGCTGCTTTCTTTACTGACATACAAATTTTTCTGTAACATTTAATTTTGTGCTAGAAAACTAATGTTTTGAAATCTAATATGTTTCTTTGTATTGACTCCATAATGTAGAAATCAAAACAATTAGAGTACCTAAAACTTTTACATCGTACCTTATGTATTTGGACTTCATAACGGAGCATAATGACACTAGATTTCATTTTTAGATTATAGATAGAAATACACTCCTAGGGAAAAAAATGGGCCAAGGCCAAAATAGCTAAATATTAAATTTTTAATGGTCTTTACAATAGATAATTTGTCATGAAATTAGCAAGAATTAATAACATAGATAAAGTAACTTAGAATGGGATAGCTTTTCACTTTGAATTCTTTAAAAGTTTAAGCCTTGTGGGTAAACTTGCAGACGTTTATTTATTGGTTTGTTTACTTTATTTGAATTTTGTACACCCAGACATATGTTAGTTTGAAATTGACATCAAACATTTTAATCATTATCATGATTTCATCTTTGAGTACAAGAAGAATTTATACAGTGGGGAAAATAAGTACTGAACACGTCAACATTTTTTCAATAAATATATTTCCAATGAGGTTATTCACATGAAATTTTCAGCAGACATCAATATTAACTCAAGAAATCTACGCATATAAAGAATTCACAACATTAATGTCCATAAATAAAGCTATGTGTAATGAAGTGGAATGACACAGGAAAAAGTATTGAACATGCTAAGAAAAAGGAAAAAGAAAAGACAGTTCTCTAAGGCAAGGTCAGGCAAGGAACCAGCTGAAATCTGTAACTAATTATACCCCTATCTGTGCAAATTAATATTAGTTGGGTTAGTAAATTGATGGTCTATAAAAAGTTTTTTCGTTACCAAAGTGATACACAAGAAACATCTCATCATGGGTAAAAGCGTAGAGCTATCCCAGGACCTTCACAACCTTATCGTTGCAAAACATGTTGATGGAATCGGATACAGATGTATTTCAAAACTTCTAAATCTTCCAGTATGCACCATTGGGGCCATTATCTTCAAGTAGAAGCAACATCACCCTGACATCAACCGGCCATGCACAGGAGCTCCTCGCAAGGTTTCTGACCAGGGAGTCATAAGAATAGTCAGAAGAGTAGCCCAAGAGCCAAGGACCACTCAGAAATAGCTACAGAAACACTTAGAGGCAGCAGGTGCCAGCGACACAGTGAAAACAATGCACTCCACTGCTCACGCTCACCCCGCAAATCTTCATTACTAAAGAAAAGGCATGTTGAAGCTCGTTTAAAGTTTGCTACATCTCATTTGGACAAGTCTATGAAATACTGGGAGAGTCTACACTGTGATGGTCAGTCAAAAAGGCTGTGATGGTAAGATGAGAGAAAAGTTTAACTTTTTGTCCATCATACTACACACCATGTTTGGAGAAGAAATAACACTGCACATCACCCTTAAAACACTATACCTACAGTGAAGTTTGGCGGTGGAAGCATCATGGTGTGGGGCTGTTTTTCATCACCGGTACTGACAGACTTCATATACAGTAATTGAAGGTACGATGAATGGAGCCCTTTACAGGGAGAACTTGAGAATAATCTGCTGCCATCCACCAGGATGATGAAGATGAGTCGTGGGTGGACCTTCCAGCAGGACAATGATCCAAAGCATACAGCAAAGGAAACTCTCAATTGGTTTCAGAGAAAATAAATCAAGACGTTAGGATGGCCCAGTCAATCACCTGACTGGAATCCAATTGAACAAGATTTAAAGACAATATGTTTAGAAGACTTTCGGTCGGCACCAAGGTGTTTCTGGAAAACCATCCGCCACCTCAGGAAGGGGAAACGGGGAACCATCCAAGTTGTGTACAGTGAGGATGGGACGCTGTTGACCTCAACTGAGGAAGTAATTGCACTGTGGAAGGAACACTTTGAGGAACTCCTGAATCCGACTAACACACCCTCTATGGTAGACGCAGAGGTGGAGGCTGATGGGGGATCATCGTCAATTTCCGTGGTGGAGGTCACTAAGGTTGTCAAACAACTACACTGTTGCAAAGCCCCGGAGATTGATGAGATCCGTCCAGAAATGCTGAAAGCTCTGGGTGTGGAGGGGATGTCTTGGATGACATGCCTCTTTAACATTGCGTGGAAGTCGGGGACAGTGCCCAAGGAGTGGCAGACCGGGGTGGTGGTTCCCCTGTTTCAAAAGGGGGACCAGAGAGTGTGCACCAATTATAGGGGTATCACACTTTTCAGCCTCCCTGGTAAAGTCTACACCAAGGTGCTGGAACGGAGGGTTCGGCCGATAGTCGAACCTCGGATTGAGGACCAGCTCTTTACTCTCGCAAGGATCTTGGAAGGGGCCTGGGATTATGCCCATCCAGTCTACATGTGTTTTGTGGATCTTGAGAAGGCATATGACTGGGTCCCCAGGGGTCTACTGTGGGAGGTGCTGAGGGAGTATGAGGTGAGGGGTTTCCCTTCTTAGGGCTATCCAATCGCTTTACACCCAAAGCGAGAGCTGTGTCCAGATGCTCGGCAAAAGGTCGGACTTGTTCCAGGTGGGGGTTGGTCTTTGCCAGGGCTGCGCTTTGTCACCAATCCTGTTTGTGATATTCATGGACAGGATATCAAGGCGTAGTCATGGTGGGGAGGGGTTGCGGTTTGGTGACTTGAGAGATCTCATCGCAGATGATGTGGTCCTGATGGCATCATGGGTCCGTGACCTCCAGCACTCATTGGATTGGTTCGCAGCCGAGTTTGAAGCGGTCGGGATGAGGATTAGCACCTCTAAATCTGAGGCCATGGTTCTCAGTAGGAAACAGATAGAGTGCCTACTCCAGGTAGGGAATGAGAACATAACCCAAGTGAAGGAGTTCAAGTACCTCGGGGTCTTGTTCATGAGTGAGGGTACATTGGAGCCGGAGATTGGCCGGAGAATCGGAGTAGCGGGAGCGGTATTGCAATTGCTTTACTGCACCGTTGTGACAAAAAGAGAGCTGAGCCAGAAGGCAAAACTCTCGATCTACCGGGCAATTTTTGTCCCTACCCTCACCTGTGGTCATAAAGGTTGGGTAGTGACTGAAAGAACTAGATCGCAGGTACAGGTACAGGGTGAGAAGCTTGGCTATCAGAGAGGAACTCAGAGTAGAGCCGCTGCTTCTTTGTGTTGAAAGGAGTCAGTTGAGGTGGTTTGGGCACCTGGTCACCTCCCCAGGGAGGTGTTCCAGGCACATCCAGCTGGGAGGAGACCTCGGGGAAGACCCAGGACTAGGTGGAAAGACTATATTTCCACACTGGCCTGGG
This sequence comes from Noturus placidus, assembly GCA_022414735.1. NCBI lineage: Eukaryota > Metazoa > Chordata > Actinopteri > Siluriformes > Ictaluridae > Noturus > Noturus placidus. The sequence continues at coordinate 124,230 of JAFFST010050609.1, read as the reverse complement.
AACGCCTCAGGATCTCCAGGTCAGAGCTGGTTAATGTGGCTCGGGAAAGGGAAATTTGGGGTCCCTTGCTGGAGCTGCTACCCCCGCGACCCGATTACGGATAAGCGGTTGAGGATGGATGGATGGATGGATGGATGGATGGATGGATGTTTAGAAGAATCTGCGAAAATCCCACCTGAATACTGCGGATGATTAATTTTTTCATACAGGAAGTGTCTGGAAGCTTTCATTACAAACAAAGGCTTCTCCACTAAATATTACATAAATTTCAGTTAGCATGTTCAATACTTTTTTCCAGTGTCATTCTTCTTTATTTCACATAACTTCATTTATGTTTGGATTTCTTTAATTGCGTGGATTTCTTGTGTTAATACCAAAGTCTGGTTAAAATCTTATGTAAATAGCCTCATTGGATATATACTTACTGAAAAAAATGTTGACACGTCCAATACTTATTTCCCCCACTGTAAGTGAATTTCCCTAATTCTAGCTTTTCCCCAAACAGTTTACTGCAGCAAAAGTAAACATGCAATTGGTGGCACAGGAAGTCTCATTTGTTTAATTCTTGCTAATTTTCTGACTATTGATTTGTTGGTAACAGCACTAAAAGCTTAATATTTGTCATTTTGGTCTTGGCCCATTTTTTTTTCTGAGGAGTGTACAACTTAATGTTCTATTTTTCCTGGATTATGTTTGAGGTTGTCTTTTGTTCTTCTACAATAATGTCTACAATAACTATTTTATTAGCAGAAAATCAAAACCCAATGGAAGCCTTAGATGTTATTCTTTATGATTAATACTGATTTAATACTGAATTTGACAGGACAAAAATCTCCAAAATTGAAGTAGCTAATGTAAATTTTTAAAGGTAATATCCTCAAATGAATAGTGTACTATATATGTTGTTCAATAAGTAGCTCAGAGTGGTTGGTGTTGGTGTGTATACGAAGCAAGTTCCAGCCATGAAGAGAGACCCGATTAATATACTGAGTCAGCAAGGAGAAAAGGGCTGTTGGAGCTGTGCAGATGTTCCAAAAGACTGTTGCAAAAGATCTATTGTTTATTGGACTGATAGATAAATCTCCCAAAATCCTCCCTAAATTCTATTGTGCCATATTAGCGGTGCTGTCACTTTGTGTAGTCCTTAAAGGAACCACAGATTTTTTTCACACATGAGGTATATGAAAGACAATAATTATTTTTAAGGCTATGGTGCCCAACTATTTTAGAAAAAAAAAGATTGTTTTTCAGGCGACTGTGTCTAGCTCTTTCAAGCAAAAATAACATGATTTGTCAGTTGAACTGCATTCAAAACAGGACAGTGACAAAGGCCCACCATCTTGAGTTATGAAATGGTCAGGACCTCGTGGGGTGGTGTATTGTACTTGATTGCTATGAGATGGAAATTGGGAATGAAAGGAGATATGAAGGGTGCTGGACTGAAAAACAGTAATTTAGTGGGTTTGGGAAAATAAAGAAGAAACTGAAATCCTTATAGATAGAGGGAGGGTAGAGATGGAGTGTTTGTCTAGATTCTAAGCATTAATGGGGAAAAAAGGAATAAAAACCACTTAATAGATTAGTGACAATTATATACATCTTCATATATTATTATTATTATTATTATTATTATTATTATTATTGTTGTTGTTGTTGTTGTTGTTATTATTATCATTATTATTTGAGCAGTAGATAAGTTACTGTAAATAAGTAGATAAAGTCCGATCCACACCTTCACAAAATGAATTCCTTTTCCTTGTATCTTGTACTTGGCGATTAAAACATGTCCAACTCTGATGACATTGGGTCAGTATTTTAATTTCAAGAAAATGATCTGTTACCTTTTAAGTAAGGTATTCCTGATTAAGAAGTACTGTGTACTAATTTTCATCATTGACCAACTGTACAAGACATATGTTAAAAAAAAGAAAACCTATTCCTATGCAAACACTTTATTGCATGTTCATTGACATTTTTAAGGTGTTGAGATCTCAGTTTGTGTTAACATTTGCACTTAATCGACAACTGGAACTCATTCCACTTCCACGGTAGAACCCGGTATTAATCTCTATTCCACTTGACTGCACACAATTTAGAGAAATTATTTGGCAGAGGTAAAATATTTCACCCAGGCAATTTGCCATCAGTTAAATGGGAATTTATAGTTGGTGCAAATGAAAGGCTGATTCTGAAATCCTGACCTTTTCCTATGTTTGATGATCCATGCTAGTCATATAGTCGGTCATTTCTATGACCTTCTAACCTGACACTCTAGATGTTTGGATTTATTATTAGTGAGAAATAAAATAATAAATGTTAAAATTATTGATAGAGTGAGACAATTTAAGGTATATGTTGCATAAAGAAGAAGCTTCAAATCTCACCCAATTAAGTCACCCTCAACTAAAGCAGAGAGAACACAGTCTCAGGTAGTTAAGCATATGTCTTAATCAACCAGCTGACCTTCAGCTGAACATTTCAACTGACCGGTTCATAATATCTTAGTTTCTCTGTATTTAACTCTGTTCTAGAACTAAATATAAAAGTACTCTGTAATATTCAGTAGTGCATGTTGACTTTTTTTTTTTTTTTTTTTTTTTTTACAAATAAGCAAATTGTATTTTAATCAAATATTAGACAACTGATTATAATTACACAAGAATGTATTATAATATATTTAAAATCCACAAGCAAAGCAATCTCTAGATTAAATATTATTTGTCAGTGTTGCACATTTTGTCGTTTAAGAAATAACCAATGCGATATTAAATAAATATTACTATGTTAAGATGATAATATGTGGTTTAGCATTTAATGTCTAGTTAAAGATCCATCCATCCATCCATCCATCTTCAACCGCTTTCTCCTTTTCAGGGTCACGGGGGAACCTGGAGCCTATCCAAGGGAGCATTGGGCACAAGGCGGGGTACACCCTGGACAGAGTGCCAGTTCATCGCAGGGCACAATCACATACACATTCACACACACATTCATACACTACGGACTCTTTCAGACACGCCAATCAGCCTACCATGCATGTCTTTGGACTGGGGGAGGAAACCAGAGTACCCGTAGGAAACCCCCGACACACGGGGAGTACATGCAAACTCCACACACACATGGCCCTGGCGGGACTTGAACCCCAGACTTTAGAGGTGTGAGGCGGACGTGCTAACTACTTAAAGATCCGCATTATTAAAATCAAGAGCTGAAATTTACAACTGATATTGATGCGCAAATACTGAATCACAGGATTAGCATGTATCACGTATTCTTATTTGCAAAATATTCAATATACTAAAGTGCAATTAACACCAAACAGGAATAAAAATTAAGTACACTGTAAAACTGGAAAGTTAATCTAACTCAAAATAATTTTAGGAATTGAATGACCTCAAGATACACTTAAATATAACAAAAAAACAACTCAAACTTTGTAATTTAAAATAATTTTTTGTTATATTTAAGTGTATTTGGCTTAAAGAAACTGACTTACGAACTTAAAATTATTTTCACGTAATTAGTTTCCTCAAATATTTTGAGTTAAATAAGCTATCCTGTTTTACAGTGTACTCGGACTGATTTGCGAGCTATTTTGAGTGTTGTGTCACTGCCAAATTGTCCTTGGAGTATTTTTGGGTACTGATTGGGCATTTTTGTAACACTTTCCTAAGCCTGTTTATATAAATCTGATTATTATACTCACTTCATATTTCCTTAACTATATATAGCAAGAGATCATGCTTTATGAGACTGGATCAGTTTTGAATATTGTCCAATCAGCAATGCAAGAAAACTGCAAGAAAATGTGGTTTTTAGTACTTTATATATAAATTAGCATTGCGACCTAGAGTGTTGATTGTAGCTCCAAAATGATATGTAAGGAATAAAAGACTTGAGAGAGTGCTGTTATAGAAAAGTAATTTTAGTTAGCGCTCACATTATAAAGCAGATCTAAGCAGTTGCTCTCTTATCAGGCTCTCTTTTTTTTTCTTTATCTTGAACTTAATATGGAAATTCTTCTGTCCTGACGTTGCCATGGTGGAAAGCCTACTGACTATTACAAACACTGATGCCTGAGAATCCTTCCGGAAATATTATATAATGTCTCCTTACAAAAAAAATAACTTCCTCATCTCGAAGATGATACTTATTTCTCTGTTAAATAAAAAGTTTTTAATCCGTTTCTTATTAGCCTCTGATTATGTGGAGAATGCAGCCATACATGTCCCTGTAATTGAGTTGTTACTATATATACAATAACATATTAGAAAGAATGCATTCACACAAACGTGTCATTTGAATGACAGCCGGCTGAACTGTTAGAGCTGCTGTTGTGAAATAAAACATATTATAATATTGCTTTATCATCACCGGCTGTACCTTTCACTGTGCTTCACTCCCTGTGATGTGCCTCAAGCCAGGGTCTGATACACCGCATTTCACTCACACACACACACACACACACACACACACACATATATACGCACACATACACACAAACAAACACACGCACAAACACACACACACACATACACACATGCACACATACACACAAACACACACACACATACAGACAAACACACACACACACACACACACACACACACACAAACAGACACACACAGACACATTAGGGTGGCTGTGGCTCAGTCGGTAGAGCGGGTTGTCCACTAATCCACTAATCGTGGGGTTGGCGGTTCGAATCCCGGCCCGGGTGATCCCATGC
>JAFFST010050609.1:100030-119481 GCA_022414735.1 Noturus placidus | reverse complement strand
AGACACTGAACCCTAAGTTGCCCCCAATGGCAAGCTAGCACCTTGCATGCAGCTCTGCTACCATTGGTGTGTGAATGTGCTCTCATTAGTAAGTCGCTTGTAAATGTAAAAAAAATGATATTTCTGTAAAGCTGCTTTGAGACAATGTCCATTGTAAAAAGCGCTATACAAATATATTAATTAATATATAACATATATATATGCACAAACTCACACACACACATATATACATGCACACAAACACATATATACACGCACACACACACACATATATATATATATATATATATATATATATATATGTATACACACACAAACACACATACATATATACACGCACACATACGCACACAAACACACATACATATATACACGCACACATACTGTACACACAAACACACGCACACATACAGACAAAAATATACACACATATATACAAACACATGCACACATACAGACACACACAGACACACACACACACACATATATATATATATATATTTTATAAATTTTGAGTTGAGAGTGATTAAGAACTGGAATGATCAGAATTCACACAGCATGCTGACATTGCTTGCTTTTCTACCTGTGCTTAAGGCGATGCCACTGGGTTTCAACTCAAATACAGATAAAGATATTTGCGGCACTAAACAGATACAGACACAGATAGCACCATTGCATTGCATCCCTAATGCACACATAATGAAGTGGTGTATTAATTTTGAAAATGTGTGCCTCACTAAAAATATAATAATAATACAACATAACAGCTTATATCTGAGTGATTTTCTTATACTGTGCGACTTTCTTACGCAATTCCTTGGTACTGGAAGCCATGCAGCAGCCCGACTGCAAGCAAGGTGCTGTGTAATTCTGCCTCCTGGCCCAACCCGAGGGATTTGAGTAAGAGAGGGAAAGAAGACAACAGAACAGAATGACCCTTTGTGATTGATGGTTTCTGCCCGTGTAATAGCTGACTCAGCAACATGCACATTTCTCTCATCGTCATTACACACTGCTGCACCACAGCACAGCGCTTAGCCTTTCTTTGCCTGTCTGTTTTTCTCCCTGTCTGCTGTTTGTCTTCACTAAGGCCCTGCCAAAGTCCTTCTCCTTACTGCCACTCACAGCGTCCTGACTCTGCTGACACACACCACACCAGCAGCCACTCCAGCAGTGAGAGGGTGGAGGCAGAGAAAACACTAGAACTGAGCACGGAAAACCGATAGAGCCAAATGTTTTAGCCTGACTGTGTGAAATGGAGGTATTACTATTAGTATAATGGTTTCAGGTGAAATTTCAGAGAAGATATAATAATTGTGCATTTCTTCTGACTTTTTAATCATAACGTATTGTTCAACATTATTTACAACAACAATGCATCCTCTCAGACTTGATACCAATTAGCTATTTCAAGTAGTTGTTTGTCACAAGTGCAATATTAGCAGATGTTACTTAGTAGAAAATTGTATACTTTTACTAGATCCTGGCTCCCTTATATGTCTAAAATGGTCTGAGCTTTAAAAATGTCTTTATCTGAACAATGCTAGGTCCAAGGCCCTAAAGTCTTTGCTTCGGTTGAATACACATTTTCTCTCTAGACTATTTCTTTTTTTATCACTTCACAAAGCACTGATCCTGACCTCTGTTATAAATGACTCTAATTACAATAGTCAAGAGCAATTCTGTTCAATTTATGAAGTGTTGTAAGAAACACTTTTCTTTTTAAATCCAAATTGACTCATATAATGTTTAAGAATTATAATGATAATAATTTAATATAACATATTATATAATTATAATTATATAATAATAATGATTGGTCTACCGCTGTCAACATGTTTCAAAAAGGAAACGCCCACTACCATGACAAGGTTCAGTTCCGTCTGTTCGCGAGCAGCCGATAAAGACCAGAGGCTGGCCTTTTTGCTACAAACCTATGTAGGTTAGTACAGGAAGTAAAGTCTGGTATCACTAACGACTCGTTTCAGCTGTTCAGAATCGATTCCATCTTTTGGGAGTCAATAACTCCATTTTGTCATGCGCTTTGATTTTTACTTTTTTTCATTCACAAACAGCTACATAAATAACTATAATACATGAAAGGTAATATTTGAAAAAACAGAATAGGTGTACATTAAAGGTACAAATATACAAATGATAAGTAATAAGTAAAATATAATACTTTTTTCGTGTAAGTTTTATGAAGAGCTTTTTTTATCTGGAACAAACATGGAGTAAGAAAACATTTGAGCACAATTTTATATTTCCCATTTAATGAAAAAAAGCAAGCTAAAGCAATAAAGTACTCTCAGAAATGATAATAATTACATTTAGCTAAGCATATGAAGAGGAACAGGAGTTAGCCGTACTCCTATCACACATGTAAACTTGTAGTGTTTAACTGATCTGAGATGTTCTTTCAGGTTAACTTTATTTGCCTCTGGCATTGTTGGCCTTTGGTGGGAGTGAATTTTAGCCACAAGACCCCATTGGCCTTTGACCACACAAGCTTGCTGTGAGTATACGTTTACTGGCCAGGGCCGAGGCTTGTTTTCACGACACATTCTGTGGATAACACTGTGAGGTGGTCAATACTCTGATGCAGAATCTGGAGGCAGTTAGACTTTGACAAATGACTTACTGGTACACGGTGTATTACTGAGATGCATGTACACATACAGTAGATGAGCTACATCCAGGAAATAAGGTCACTACAGTATTGAGGACATCTTACACTGTCTTTGCCTCTAGAAAAGTCACACAATCTTCAAGATTCATGTGTAAGTTATCTGATTTTAGACAAACAATTTCAATGCACTCACATGGGATTTTTATTTTTTCAGGATTTTAGAAAATCATTTCACATGCGATCATCAGGTTTTTGGGTTGTTTTTTTTTTTTTTGATGTGATGATGTGAGTAATAAATGAATCATATCACATGTGAAATGATTCACTAAACTCTTCTTTTGCTGAAATGAAAGCAGTATTAAATAGGTTTTAGTAGTGCACCAAGGCGACAGGATTTGTGTTAATGCAGCTTTTGGAAGGATGACTGAAAATGTTCTTCAACTTCCTTAAACATGTTACATTTAAGCACGTCAGTTTAATACTTGTGTATAAAATTTTACTCTTTCTTCTTTTGATTTGAATAATAAGTTATTCCCAGTATTCTCAGCTCAGTAGTACTAAACTTCATTTTATATTATATAGGTTATATCATTTTAGAGATACCATTTTGCACACTAATTTTCCTTTGCAAATAACATTTATTGGAACGTGTGGAATTATTGAAAAATGTATCGAGAGCTAAGATCGTGAATCAGATCGAGAATCAGATGAATCAGTGAATACTTTAAAACGAATGACTAATCAGTTCAAAGCTGAATCACAATGGTAAGTGTTAAATTTGCATAGCGAAATAAGGCGAGTAAGCATGTAGATACCAGCCTAGCATTCGTAGCACTGATAGATGATGTAAATAATATTAATGTTGGACATAAGACTCACAAACATGATGGCCAGGCCGGCCGAAAGCATACTGTAGCTCTGTCTCTCAGCATTATCCATAAACACTTCACAGAAAAATTAGGATATACAGTTTCCCACTGCTCACTCATACCATAATTATTCAAATCTGCCAAGACTACATAAAACCTCACACCACATATCAACAGCTCTAGATTTAACTGTACATCACTCTACAGTCAAATAGCATAACTGTCCTTATGCAAGTAAGCAGAACAGGGGTGTAAACACAGCTGTGAATAAACTCAGAGCCTCGTCCTGCTGAAGGAAGGGACAGATAGTAGAGAGAAGGTATGACAGAGAGAAATTGAGAAAAGAGAAAAGTGAAGTACCTTGTTGGAGCATCTTTCCTGAAACAGGCTGGGTGTGTAGGTGTGTATATGTGTGTGTATGTATGTGTGTGTCCTGTTGCTGCTGCTGTCCTGTCTGGACAGAGGATCAGCGAGGGAGACTGAAACGCCCCCTTCGGACAGGGCGGAGAGGTGGGGTATTTGAAAGAGAGAAAAAAAAAGAAAAAAGAAAAACTGCCTGGTTAATACTCCAATCCATTCATCTTACATGTCCGCCCACTTCTCCCCACTACTAATATGTTAATATTAATACATTGCCATTAATCTGCTGGAGAGCTAGACATATGTTGGAGTGTCTCTGCTGCCAGGCTCCTAGTGTGTGTGCATGTTTGTGTGTGTGTTTGTGTGTTATTTGTCCATGCACTGTTTCTTCACTGTTTTATGTCTCACAGGGCTTAAGTCACAGCAATGAACACAGAGACAGAGACAGAGAGAGAGAGAGAGAGAGAGAGAGCTGCATTTTCACCTCTCTGGTTCCATACCTGCAGTCCTTCCACCCTTTCAATCTATATAAAGAATCCCAGCTTGGACAGGGGCGTGTATAAATCAGCATGCTGTCATTGCGAGTATTGACTTTTTTTTTCGTTGGCTTTGCTAAGAAACTGTGGGATGATATAATGCACAGAATTGTAATGGAAACGAAAAAGTCATTGGAAATGAATAAAAGTAAAATACTGAATTTGTGCTTGTTACTGAAACAGAATAGATGCAAAATGATCTCTCAGGGATTTTAATTCTACCGTTTTTGTTTTTTTAACCTTTTATTTAGTCAGACCAGTTATTAAAAGCAAATTGTTGTTTACAGAGGCAGCCTGGCAAGAAGAAAAGGCACTAGACAGGGATAAAAAACAAAGTAGAAGAGGAAAAACTACACCAAGTTTTAATGAGCAATTCAGTACACCTATAAATCTTTTTGATTTTTTTTAATTGTACAGAAGTGTATAAAATTGTAATCATGCACATGGATATGTTCATATTGCCAGGTTGAAGTGACACAAATCTGACCTTCTGTCATAATATGACATAGTCATGATGTTTTTAAGGATTGTGTGGACACAAAAATCTAATTAGGCCCAAGCCACTTTCGTATGTGATGCTAGATCGAGAATATAGTCCCCTCCAAAACTATTTAAACAGCAAGGCCAAATCAATATTTTTGCTGTAGACTAAAGATTTGAGATCAAAATATGGATATGAGAATTTAATTTCAGCTTTTATTTCCTGCTATTTATATGTATATGTGTTAAACAACATAGAGCATAGCACATTTTGTATCTCACCAACCAATTTGTAGGTGAGTAAAAATATTGGAACGTGTGACTGAAAGGTGTTTCTTGTTACCCAGGTGAGTCGTGTTATATTTTGTTAAAACAATAAATAGCTCTGAACATCTACTCTTGGTTTTAGCCTTCAGTTTCACATGTGAAGACTACATTTGTTGTTAAACAATGATAAACCAACATGAAGACCAGAGATGTGTCTATGGGAGAAAGGCAAGGCATTTTGAAGCTGGGAAAAGAGGGAAAATCTATCAGCGCCATTGCACAAACATTGGTCATTGCCAATACAACAATTTTGAATTACCTTAAAAAGAAAGAAACCACTTGTGTACTAACAACCAGACATGGATCAGGTCGGCCAAGGAAAACAACAACAGCTGATGACAGAACCGTTGTGAGAGCTGTGACAAAAAACCCCAAAACACCAATCAAAGTCATCAACAACCTCCACAGAGCAAGGGTGAAGGTATCACAATCCACCATCAAGAGCAGAAATATAGCGGCCATTCCACAAGATGTAAATCACTTATTCAATTCAATTCAATTTTATTTGTATAGCGCTTTTTACAACAGACATTGTCTCAAAGCAGCTTTACAGGAATAAAAAAACAGTACATACACAGTAAAAGTGATAAATTATCCCAAACTGAGCAAGACACTGAGTGGCGACAATGGCAAGGAAAAACTCCCTAAGATGTTTAAGAGGAAAAAGAATCAGTAGTGAGAATCAGTAATTCCAGATTGGAATTCACAAACACACACAGAGAGGGGACACAAAAGTTCTGGAACCAAGATTAACCTCTACCAAAATGATGGAAAGGCAAAAGTGTGGAGAAAGAAAGGATCTACTCATGATCTTTGAAACATGGTGGAGGTAGTGCCACAGCATGACTGCATGACTGCTTCTGGAACAGACTCACTCATCTTTATTGATGATGTAACTCATGATGCAGCAGCAGAATGAATTCAGAAGTTTACATGAACATTTTGTCTGCCAATTTACAGAGAAATGCATCCAAATTAATCAGTAAAAACTTCATCATGCAGCAAGACAATGATCCAAAACACACAGCCAACATAACAAAAGAGGAAAAACTGAAAGATTTTATACTGGCCAAGTCAATCATCAGACCTTAACCCAACTGAGCAGGTAAAAATTTCCTCATTTGTAAGTTGCTTTGGATAAAGCAACAAATGCCCAAAATGCTTTTGGGCGGTTGTGGCTCAGTTGGTAGAGCGGGTTGTCTACTAATCGTAGGGTTGGTGGTTCGAATCCCGGCCCAGGTGATCCCATGCCGAAATGTCCTTGGGCAAGACACTGAACCCTAAGTTGCCCCCGATGGCAAGCTAGCACCTTGCATGGAAGCTCTGCTACCATTGGTGTGTAAATGTGCTCTCATTAGTAAGTCGCTTTGGATAAAAGCATCTGCTAAATAAATAAATGTAAATGTAAAAGCATCTGTTAAATGAGTAAGTGTAAAAGTAAAATAAATGAAACAAAGAACAACTGAAAAAGTGTGGTAAAATCCTGAAAAATCATCGCAAAATAAGAAACCAACAGTTTGTTGATGTCAGTGAGGTGCAGGTTTGATGCAGTTACTGCAAGAAAGGGAAATGCAACCAAATATTAAGTGTTCTTTATTTTAATTTACTTCAAGACTTATGTGTTCCTATACTTTTTCTCACCGAATAATTGGGTGTTCTGATACAAAAGGTTCTATGTTTTATGTTGTTTAATTCGTCTAGATGTACATACCAGGAAATAAAAGCTGAAATCCTAAACTCTCATCTCATTTTCATCTTTTGATCTCAAACCCAAATGACTTTGGTGTACAACACAAACAGATAAGTTGCCTTGTTGTTCGAAAAGTTTCACAGGAACAGCAGAAAGGGAGGGAGGCAGAAAGGGAAGGAGGAAGAGTGGACAGGGGACAGGGGAGGGTGAGATCAGGAATACAGTAAGTGAGGACAGGGAGTAAGACAAGCGGAAGATGGTGTGGCTTGTGGCTTTTGATGGAACACATTTTGGGTCTTGAGCAGAGCTATTAGGACACCTGACTGCAATCTGCTATGGCACAGGACAGAGACAGACACAGAATCCAGCCATCTGTTGCCCAGATTAGAAATACAGACTGTATGCAGTGGGTGATGAAAACTATATGATGTTTTTTTTTTAAGGCTAAATTAGCAACCAGTGTTTTTTTATTCCACAAATGACATAAAAAATTAATGGCAAATGTGGCTGCTTTCTCTGAAATGCCAGTCAAAAGCAATTGAACCTTGGAGAATCTCTGTCAAATTTCCTCCTTTGAAAGCAAAAATTTATAAACATTCCAATACCGGGGCCAATGAATTTTAATTAAGGTGTTAGAATATTATAGAATAGAATATACCTCAAATTGAACACATTCAGTATTGTGTCAATCCTATGGGTTACATTACAAACTTTCAACCTTCTCCAAATGCGACATTTTATTTTCTTTACATCTATGCTTCCCCCCCCCAGACATCACATTCTCATTTATCAAATTTATATTAAGGTGCTTAATACATACATAAATACAAATACATAAGTCATTTCATATTGAACATTGGAAGGATTGAACATTAATATCAAACACATGGAGAACTAAACCTCATCACACCTTTATTTCAAGTGCCTTTTCTTCAGTCCTGATGTGAAATGAAGCAGGTGAAATGTCACTGATGTATGCAGTGGTCTAATCTCAACTAACCTTCATGTGGACATGTTTGTGTTACATGCTAGTCTACAGACACAGTTTTTAACTCTGCAACTCTACCATGTACAGGCTAATTTTTAACTAGCTCAGACTGATATGTCCAAAACACCAGGTAAAATTCCCCAAAGTGCTCTATTCAGTTACTCGACCCCTGTACATCCTTGATGGTGCACCCCACTCATTGAACAAACGATCGTGCAGTTCTGTACCTTTTTTTTCTGAGAGTGAAAAGCAGTATAGAACATTTAGCACTACCTAATAGTGTCCCATTCATGTTCAAGTGGAAGTCCTTTTTTAGGTTTTAAGGTTTCAGCAGGGACAGATGACCAACTGGGCCTATTGGGTATATGCCAGTCCTGAACTGGCCATCGGGACATTCAGGAGAACTGGTGGAAGGGTTTGTTTGAGACTGATTTGGCCTGCTTGGGTTTTTTCTCTTGCTTGAAAGTCCTGGAGTTCTTTGAAATTCTGTTAGTACCTGCTATTCTTGCAACATTATTGGTCATTATTAACCTTATCTCATCTCCATCTGGCTTTTGTAAATAAAACTCAATTGAAACAGACAGTAATGTAGATGCCATGAGGAATGGACAAGAAGCAGTGAGTATGTTTAAAGATTGTCTCTAAGAAAAATCATTATAAAAAACAAGCTCTTTCACAACTGTAAGTGTTGTCATGTCCCCTTTACAACGTAGGGCTATCTAGCTATCCATCCATTTTCCATTCCGCTTGTCCTACACACAGTAGTGGGGGAGCCTGGAGTCAATACCAGGGAATTTGGGGCACAAGATGCGGGACACCCTGGACGAGATGCCAAACCATTGCAGGGTACAATCACACACACTATGGACAATCTGGAAATGCCAATCAGCCTATTACGCATGTCTTTGGACTGGAGGAGGAACCTCCAAAACCAATGGGAGAACATGCATACTCCACACACACAGGCGGCTGTGGCTCAGTCGGTAGAGCGGGTTGTCCACTAATCCACTAATCGTAGGGTTGATGGTTCGAATCCCGGCCCGGGTGATCCCATGCCGAAGTGTCCTTGGGCAAGACACTGAACCCTAAGTTGCCCCCAATGGAAAGCTAGCACCTTGCATGGAAGCTCTGCTACCATTGGTGTGTGAGTGTGCTCTCAGTTGTAAGTCACTTTGGATAAAAGCGTCTGCTAAATGAATAAAAGTAAAGTAAGTAAAGTACACAGGGATTCAAACCCCCCAATCCCGGAGATGCAACGCAAACATACTAGCCACTGAGCTTCTGTGACCCCCCCATAAGTAAATGTACACTGAAAGTAGTATCCAAGATTGATAGTCAGAAATTGGTTAGCAGTTAGCTAACTGTGACAGCGGGTAGATCTATAGTTCACAATCAGCCAAAAACAATGAGTGAAATTACAGGTACAGGGCAGACAAAGAAAAAAAAGCTTTAATATATTTGCCACAGTCTTTCAATATTAAGATATTGCACTAATGCCATGATTTGATTTAGCATTGCAGCTTACGGCCATATTTGCATGTTGATGTGGCTTAGGTAAACAACATTGCTGATGTTATAGGTTAGAATAGAGGAGGTGATATTAAAGTATGCAATAGTAGGTTAATACTGCAATCTAGTAATGCAACTCATACTTTATGTTAAATGCATGCAACAACCAAATTATTAGGAACCTCATACTAAAACTAGGTAAACTGTGTGTTCTGAGATGCTATTCTGCTCACAACTGTTGTAGTGAGTGTTTATTTCAGTTACTCTGGCCTTCCTGTCAGCTTGAACCTATCTGTCCATTCTCTACTGACGTTTCTTATCAACAAAGGGCAGTGGTACTTCTGTGGTTAATACATTAGACTACTGCTCAAAAGATTGGGAGTTCAAATCCCAGTGCTGCCATTATGGGGGCTCTTAACCATTGCATAAATAATAAATAATATGAGTGTCAGTTGCATGGTTAACGGTTTCTGCCAAATGGTGTAAATCAGGTACTGTCATGCATTAGGTGTTTTTCTTTTTATATACCTTTTTGTAAACTCTACTATTTGTGAAAATCAATTTCTGAAACACTCAAACCAGCCCATCTGGCACCAACAGTCATGCCATGGGCAAAGTCACTTCAATAACCCTTTTCTGCAATTCTGATGTATGATCTTAACATTAATTGAAGCTCTTGACATGTGCTTATAGTTTTAAGCATGGAGCTGCTGCCTAGGCTGATTACATGCCCAGGTGCGTTGGCCATTAGGAGGCCCTTCACAAGCATTGATTTGAAGTGAATTAGGCCATTATGTTATCATACACCATACATAAAGCACAAGATGATGACTGTTAAGTCACAAAATGTAGAATGTTTTTGGCTTTTGGTCAGTTACATTGAATATGAAAAGTCCAAAGTGCTGAAGCCACGTATATAAAAGGTCTTATTAAGCATGTATAAATCTCACTGTCAAAAAGGATTGAACAGGAAAGGGGTACAAAAGAATTTACAACATGTTAACGGTACTATGGGAGACTGTGAAGGCCTTCAGCAACAAGTGGAGATAATGGGACACCATAGTGACTTTACCAAGGACAGGAAGGAAAACTTATCAGCGAGGCTGCCAAGATTACAACTATTACAACATGGCAGGAATATCTGGCTACAAAGTCCCTGTATGTGACAACAGTTCCTCATATTCTTCACATGTCTGGGTTGTGAGGTAGGATGGCTAGACAGAAGACCTTTCTCACACACCAAAAAACATCCAAGCCTTCCAAATCACACTGTGTGTTATAGCCTGATTAGAACAAGGTAAGGCATAATTCTAAAAGATACAGGATGTTTGGCGCAAAAACACAAAACACCCAAAGCACACCGAGAGTTAAGCACGGTGGTAGCAGCATTACACCATGTGGGTTTAGCTTGGACTGTTTAGCTTCAGTTTAGCTTGGACTTAGGCTCTATTCAAGATAAAGAGAATAATGGATAGCCACAAATACTAATCTATTGCATTTTGGCACAAAACCTGCATGTTTCTGTTAGACAGCAGAAGATAAAGAAAATCTTCATCAAAGTTTCAACAAGGTCAATTAATTGCAAGCAAAAGGTGCTTTAACAAAGTCTTAGTTAAAGAGTGTGTGCACATGAGCAATTAGGTTATTTTAAGTTGTTTCTATTTGTTTTTCACCTCACTATTGTTGGTTGCTCAATCAGATTAAAAATGGAAAAATATCTATTATAAAATAAAAATAATGCTCTGAAAATGTGAGCAATACAAGTTTCTAGTTTTGCTTTGTTTGGTTTTAACAAGGCTTCCTATAAGCAGAATTGGCTCTTATGGAAAGAACAATATTAACAGTTCTTTTCATTTATTCTAACTAAGGAGCTGGGTATTGAACGCTGGAACAGGAATGAAAAAAAAACTGAAATGAAAAATTAATCATTTCGAATCCCTTGAAAAGGAGAAAAAAAGGTTTGTATTACTTCCATGAAACATTAAAATCAATACTTTGTCTTCACTTTACAGGTTACGTGTATTTTACAGACATCTTCAACTGTCCATCGTTTCAAAAGCATGGCATTCTTTTCTTTACATCTATAGCAATAGAGTTGTATTATTTTATAAATTGGAGGTTAAAGATAGCCATGACACAGCTGATTCATGGTGAACAGTGGAAGGATTAGCATTAGCATGAAGCACATTCAGAACTAAACACCATCACGCTTTTATTTCAAGATCTTTTCCTTCAATCTTGGTGTGAAATTAAGCAGGTGAAATGTCTGATGATGCAGTGATCTAATCTCAACTAACCTTCATGTGGACATGTTTGTGCTGTTACTCTACAGCTGCAGTGTTTAACTCTGCAACTCGTTACCATGCACAGGCTAATTTTTAACTAGCTCTGACTGATATGTCCACAACAAGTGTTCCATGAATGAGAGAAAGTGACAAAGTATATATTACATATAATAATAAGTATAAGATTTTACAAGACACTCAATAGTGGTGATTGTAAATTAAGCTTAATTTAACTTGGTTCATTCTCTTTCTACTGACCCTTTCTGCTCCTTTCTTAATTTTTATTTTTCTTGTAATTCACCTTTTCATATTACTCGTTCTTACTCATCCTTATCCATACCTTTCCTGTACTCTCAAATTCGTCCTTTAATTGATTATATCGTCTTCCCTTCAATTGTTCTTCCTTCCTTTCTCCAGTTCTCACTCAATCTCTTCCTCTCCCACCATCTTTCCCCTTCCCTCATTCTTAACCTCTATTCTCCCCGTATTTCTCTTTCACCTCGTTGTAAGCATCATGCTTTCTTTCAAAAAAATACAAATCCAACTTGGATACTCACCTTAGCTTTGGCAGAAACAAAACAAGACTTGAAGATTGTGTATTTTTCACAGAGCAACCTTAATGACATCCCTCAGGTTTGTTGAGACACAAGAGAACAAACTTCTTCATGCATACATACATACAACTGTATATATGCATGCCGACATGAGCCTTGCCTATAAACTCCTAGGTAAGACAAGACCTTGAGTGAATAAGGCTGCGTGTGTTGATCAAAGAAGACTCATAAAAATTGTTAATTTGTTCCATTTATAATAAATAAATTCACAGACTCATTTATTCATACATTGTGTAAGTACTACAAGACAAACACATGACAGACTAAATATTTTTTATTGTGTTCATGGTTTTCAGAGTACAAAGCAATCGATTTACTACATGAAAATCAAAAAGTCCTCTGGGACACAAAGGCAGCTTTTCAACCTTTGGACCACAAGACGTTATTGTTGTGAACTGTGTTGAATAGCTTTGAGTAAAGAACAATTTCATGATACAGTTAAGGGGGAAAGCCTTGGTGCTTCACAAAGTTTCATTTTACCATCTCTACCAACATACATGCCACGGTTAAAGCCACAGAGATTGCTGTGCTTCTTCAGTTTCTTCATGTGATGCAGGATTCTTTTGCATTGTGGTGCTGCTGCCATATGATTGGCTGATTAGAAAAGTGCAGTTGTGTACAAGTGTTGCTAATAAAGTGGACAGTGAGTGTATATTCACTGTCCACTTTAATAGGAACACTTGTAAATGTGTGATGCAGAACGTTTGTAGAAATGACTCAGAGGATCGCGGATAGCTTAGCTGCTACTCAAGTATATAAAAGAACTGCATCATGTGATCTCAAAGCTCAGCTAATGTTATAAGGTAAAGCATTAAGTAAAATAAAACATTCAGAATATGCACTACACTTTTGTGGACTTTCAAATCTACATTTATTAAGAACATCAAAATAGAAACAAAACACTTTTTACATACTGTCTCCTGTACATAATTCACTGAAATTAGTGTTTCACTAAAGTTGTTTAAAAAAAAAAAAGCATTGACTAAGTGAACGAACATGATGGAATGTAGCTCTTGAAATGTCCATGTCATCAGTTTATATTGGAGAGAACACTGAATATCTGCTTTACGATCCTTTGTGAAAGGATTAGTCATTTTCTTTTTCTTATTTTCCCTTCAAATCTCCCTTTAACTCGTATGTGATTCAACATAAAATACTAATCTAATTTAAAAAAAACACCCAGCTTGTTAGGCAGGATGTAATAAGGTGTTCGTTTAAAAAAAAAAAGAAAAAAAAAAGCCTATTGATCACCATGTTCAGGTGAAAAGAGCGAGATCAATCCAACATTCTCGCTGTTAGTCACAACGTCTTTGCTAGGCTTCACCTTCTTAAAGAGCGAGGGAAGGTTTCGGATGTGGACCTCCTTCTTAAACTGCTGACCAAGAGGTTTCTGTTGAGAGGAAGAGAGTCGAGCATCAGTATGCGGGGAGGTGGGGCAGGGAAGGAAAGTCTGAGTCTTGATCATTACGACTAATAAGAAAACCTGACTCAAAAGTTAAGGGAAGAAAATAAATAAATAAATAAAGAAAAAGATATTGCAAAAATGTGATCGGATACTCAGAGATGAAAGAGGAAATAAATTACTCTCCATGACTGGGCGTTTAGCTAGCACTCAATACACAACTGTGGCGCTCGTTCTTTAGAAGCCTTCACACACGTCGGCTCAAACAAAACAATCATTTCCATATACGCAATAGAAATCAGTGGAGCCTGGACGTCAATCAATAGAGAATATAAAGGAAGTGGCTCCCCTTTGTGGTCGGTGTGTATCTTACCCCTACAGCTCCTGCAATGAGCTTCTTGAACTGGTCTTTTCTCTTCTTTTCGCCAACTTTCTGCGATGCAGGGTTGATGGTTTTCTGGTCGAACTGCTCTAGCAAGTCAGGTTGGACGTTGGGGATCTGGTTCATGATGGACCGCAGCTCCGCATATTGAGGCCGCTGTGGAGAGAGAAACAAGTGTTCAAGATCATTCAGTGGAATGTTCCGTACTGCTTTTACAGTACAGTTTTCCTTTATTTTATAGGATGTCCTGGTTATATGCGACATGCCTATCTGGTACATTTAACACCAATTAAAACCCCGTCATCAATTACACAACAGGTCAAAAGTTTGCGGACACTTCACTGAACTGTATCTCATGATCTTAAAAACCTCATACATCTGAAGGTGTATGATTAAATGTGTTGAAGACAAAAATATAATCGTGCCAACATATACATTTCTTTCATTCATATTTTTTTTTTTAAATGGGTGACTGAGCGAAATATTCAGAAAAGCAGCAAATAAGTGTCCAGCGTAGGTGGGAACTCCTTTAATACTGTTAAAGCATCCCAAAGGAATACATTTCCGGAAATTCTAGGCAAAAAGCGTGTCTACTTGGAAGATGTGAAAATAATAAATTATTTTGATTTTTTTTAATCACAACAATTCCCATAGCTCCGTTTGTGTTACTCCAGAGTTTTGATGACCATTATTATTCTGAAATGTGGGGAAAAAATAAAAATAAAGAATGAGTGTGTCTAAACTTTTGACCGGTAGTGATCTGATCATTATCTGATCACTTATGTAATGAATGCATTTCCCACTAGCTTTCATTATATTATAAAACATTCCTCCATGAAATTGCTCAAATCTGTAGGACTGGCGTTTCTTGATTTTTCCCTACAACATAAATACAAATAAGAAAACCTTTTAATAGCGGGTTTCCCAAAACATGTGTGTTTGTATTTCATTTCAAAAGAGACTGAGAGTCTGATTATCTGTAGCCCTATGATCCAACAGTGAAACATACCAGGGCATCATAGATGAGCAGGGCGAGGTGCGTCAGTACTGCATTGCAGCCATCATGCTGGCCATGCATCTGCAGACCGCTCAGCACTCTGGTGAACAGCCAGGTCACCGCATCTGGCAGCAAATTTGCACCCACCACCTGTCAAAAACCGCAACATCACATGTATTTTCTTAAATCAAGTGTACGAGGTGAAGTTATGGCCTTTTTTGGTACCTGTCTTAGTAAAGTCCAGCAGATCAGGGTAGCAGCACGCTGACAGTTACCGGTGTCCCTCCATGACAGAGAGTTAAACGAGATAGCCAGCAGATTCATGTAGATGTCCTGACGGTGGAATAAAGAAAGAACAGCGAACAAGTTGAACTGTACAGAAAACGTGAAGGGAACATGCAGGTGCTTGCTGGCACCACAAAACTCAACTCAAATATCAACAAGTTACACCAGCGTATTCTAGCTTATAGGTCTCCCTTACAGTCACAGAACCCAGAAGCCATACAATCGATTATAAAAAATATCGATTAATAAAAATATCGATTACTTGATTAATTGTTCAAACAAACGAGTTTGACTTGAAATCAAAGTAAAACAAGTTAGAATATAAATGAACATAACAGTAAAACAGCTAGGAGATGAAATTTACCTCATGTTTAAGGAGACACTTGCCCAGTTCGGTGAGCTCATCTGAAGATTGGGATGCATTTAGCTGAGAAGAATCTGTTGCCATCATTTCCTCATCCCCTTAAAAAAAAAAAAAAATTATTGAGTTGTGACCTCAAACATCCTTTTCATTTTCTCCTCTCGCCCCAATGTATGCAGCTCTACATATCTGAATCAGCTGCACTATATATTTCAAATAAATACAGCTACTAGAATACTCACGCGTGTAACAACTCAGAAAACATTCCACCTATTCTTCATCGGTTTCTTGATACTACTCTAATGCTAGCGAGGAACTTAATACTAGGTACAGTAAGTGATCTAATAATAAAAGCAGGTAACAACGTTGACCTAAACACATATCCAGCTAGTTATGTGCTTTAATACAGTGGGGTAACATTTAATTTAATGTAACAAAGCTAGTGCATATAATGGCCATAATTGAGCAGTATATGTAGAATATAATGTTGCAGCAAAATGATCAATAACATGGTGGTGTAATTAATCAAACATTCTAGAGCTGCTGCAACTAATCCTTAAAATCAATAATAATCGATTAGGAAAATCTTTGTCAACGAATCTCATTATCGAGTAGTTGGTCATTATCGAGATACGGGGCACGTTTACTCATTGTGTTACTTCTGTTCCGAAAACACAGACCAAAGCTGTGTCCCAAATGACATATTATACACTTACACTATACACAGTGTACACTACAGTCTAGTGTGTGAATTTTAGATAGGTAGTATCCTCTCAAATGGAACACTAGCGAGTTTTCACTAATTGGAAGTACAAGCTGCTTCATTGTCGATGGCACAAGATGTCAAACGCATGTAATGCGACGCCGCTAGGTTTAGCTGTAAGGGTGGGTGATACTGCAAAATTTAAAAGCATGCTCTTGAACTGCATGTACTTTCCTGTAGGGGAGAGCAGGGTGTCATGATTTATGAGATAAATGAGTCATTAATATTCTAAACCTGAATACATTTTCATGACCACAAAGATTGTGAGATTTGTGCTCTCAACACACCTGTAATTAGTCATTTGTATGCTAAAACCCAGGACAGACTTTAAGCACCTTAAAGTAAAAATAAAAATTTATTACTGTAATGAACTGAATTAGCAAACATGAAATTTGCACAAAATTACTACTGGGGAACAATGAATGTTTAAAAACTTTCTTTTCTTCAATTAGAGGTTTTTGTTCAGAAACAAAAATATAAAAGTGCAAATAATTAAACAAAAGCACAGAATACTACTGGCTCCAATTCTGAATCTTCACCTTTTTACCCCCAAAACCCCCCGAAAGGACTGCTAGTGACTTTTGTCTTGGTGCTGGCGGTGCTGGCACTGCTGGGGGTCAGTCTGAAGGATTTCCCACACCTCCTCCCCTCTTTGTTTCTTTTGCACATATAATATAATATAATATAATATAATTATTATTATTATTATTAATAATAATAATAATAATAATATATTTAAATAATGTGTTTTAGACATTTTTGTACATGATAAGTAACAGATTCTTTAAATTTACTTTTTTTGCAATAGTTTTCCTGGGTCCATTTTACATAAATCTTTCAAAGTTTGTCCTGACAAAAGGCTTTGTCTCGTGATGTTAATGTTATACCGGCAAGCAAGTGTTACAATATTGCCATTTTGGTTGTTCTTTGCACTTCAATAAATCCCCATGAGTCAGTCTGATATGGCGTGACACCTTGCTGTTGTGGTGTGATGCCATGCAAGTCCCTGTGTAAATATTTACTATAGAAACAATGATCTAATCAAACGAGCGCATTATTATAAACCTCTGAACTGCCTTACAGCCAGAACTACTATCTGAGCTGACGTTACAGAAAATTACTCAACAGCTTCTAACCAATCAGGTTCAAGAATTCAACAGCGTTGTGGAATGAAACAGCATCAAGACCCACAACGTAGATTAGTGAGCAGACAATGCAGTATATCTATAATGAAATGTGTATAGTATAAGTATGGCACTGTTTCAGACACAGACATCCTACTCATAACAAACGTGTCCATGAGCTTGTGATTTGCACATCTGTGCTTTAATTACTTTTCATCACCATACTTTACCAAGCATCCTTGTATTTTAGAACAGCATTACACAAGTGCTTATCTATAATCTAAATGAAGATTATATGATAGATTCGAGGTTGCAGACAATACTGCCATTCTTCCTAATTTACTAGAAATGGTCACTTATAATAATTACAAACTCATTCATGGGTTTTTAAGATGAACTTACCATCTGCATCCTCTCTGTTTGCTGCTGATTCATGCAACTTTCTTGATATGTATGATGTACCTGCCAAAACAAAAGTGTAAAACAAAAGAAAAAACCCAAAATGTTTTGTACAGGTGCGCTGTGGTGTATAAAAACAAAGGCGTTTATAGAAATATGGCACTCACAGAGGAGATCCATGACCTCTCGTGTGGCCAAGCGCACTAGCCGATCTTCCAGCATCTCTTGAGATACCTGATTCTCCTCATACGCCTCGTCATCATCGGTCCCACTGATATTAAATAAATAAATAAATAAATAAATAAAAAGTATTATAATACTAGGAAATATACAGACATGGAAAATACCATGTAGGGCTTGTAGGGTATATAAAAAAAAAAAAAAAAAAAAAACACCTACACAGCTGTCAGTTACTCCTGATTTAAGTGTTGATTGACTTGTCTGTCATTTTTATTTAGTTTTGTTTAAACTAAGGCAGACTTTTTGTATGCTAACTCATAGCAGAATACTCCGATGTTAACACATGTAGCTCCTACACAAAAACGCGTAAACGTTGGCAGTTCTGCATGATGGATATCACTCACCACATGCTAGTCCTCTGGTTGATGATCTGCCACCGATTGTTCAGTCTCTGTGAAGGATCACATATAAAGAGTGGCTTTGTAACTTCATTACAAACATTTCAGTATGAAGTTCATTGAGCTCCATTTACAGTATAAATGTAAAGATCTTGCTGGTCATCCATAGTATTTCCTTCATAGTATATATTCACAGTCTTTCAGGGGGGGAAAAAAAAAAAAAAGGAACCTTATAGTTTTACCTGCAGCAGATGAGAAAACAGAAGGCCGAGCAGCGGACAGAGAAGACTCTCGTAATATTCTGGAGGACAGGACGTGACCAGCGGTTTCATGAACACCCGTGATCACTCATTCAATTAAGGTAAATGAGACTGAAAACCACTCAACGCACGTAAATCATTCATTTTCACTAGGTTTATTTATTTATTTTTTTAAAATATCATCCTTAGGACAAAAACACATCTTATATAGGGTATAAATATTTTACATAAGTTGGTTTTAGTCAAGTTTAAGGTTCAGTAGAGGTGGGGTTTTAAAATCTTTTGAAACCAGAGACACTTTAACTGTAAAATAAACACTAAGGACCTTCTCAGCAGGTGTCTTAATGAACAAAATCTAACTATTCATATATTAAGTCAATGTTTATACAGTGCCTTGCGAAAGTATTCGGCCCCCTTGAACTGTTCGACCTTTTGCCACATTTCAGGCCTCAAACATAAAGATATAAAACTGTAATTTTTTGTGAAGAATCAACAACACAGTTACAGCTGTAAGTCGCTTAGGGTATGTCTCTATCAGATTTGCACATCGAGAGACTGAAATTTTTGCCCATTCCTCCTTGCAAAACAGCTCGAGCTCAGTGAGGTTGGATGG
>JAFFST010050609.1:57952-70657 GCA_022414735.1 Noturus placidus | reverse complement strand
AGTCTCAGAGGTGAGAGAGACGAGCAGACTAAAGCATTAAAGCTCCGCTGCACGACTGCCTTCAGGTAGAGATGAAGCAAGGGCTCGTTCCCACTGCGATACTAACCAGACTGCTGTAGATTTTAGTGAAGGGTTTTCCCGGGCCTCCACAGGCAGCTTAAAGACACAACTCAAGATGAGTTTGGTGTTGTAAAGTGGAAATCTTCTTGACTTGGGTGTTGGAAGCATACAAACCAGTGCTTGGACCCCTTGCTGCTGCTGCACTGTAAGATCATCTATCATCACGATCATTTTTTTTTGGCTCCCTGAGAAAACCCCCAAACACACACAGCCATTCATTTGTGCCCATCCCGCGGTCACCCCCATGATGTACAGTGGCCTGTAGAGTGTCTATAAAATGACTGACCGGAGACTCATCCAAACACAAACGAGCATTCTGGACCAGAAATCAGATTTCTCAGTCACTTTGTATACTTGTGCTGTGCTCATGACTCAAACCATTATTTTTTTTATCGAGTTCTAAATATCTTCCAGGTTATTTTTTTTTTTTAAACTCGGACTATTGCACCTTTTTAAGGATTTTCTTTTACCTCTCATACCGTTCAGTCAATTGGAGAAAGATGCTTGTAAGCTCAGTGTTGTGTAAAGATTTTGCCTTCTGTATAATCAGAATATGTTCTCTTATTATGCTCCTTTCTAAACAGAGTCGATAGATAAATGCTGATGGCTTGTCGTGTGAGGTAGATAAATACGGGACAGTCAATATTATGAGAGGAGGTGGTGATGAGGTTGAAGCAATGCCAGTCTTTTTTTCCTTTTCCGCTAGGATGTATTCCATCCTCTTGCTGCCGCACTTCTCTTACTGAGCGACTCGTGTCGTTCCTCTTTGGGTGTGGTTTGAGATCACCAGATGTGTTTTTGTATTTGTTTTATTGATTTTAGAGGTTAGTCATCAAACTAACACTTTGGTGCTCCATGAATAAATTGACTTGTTCATTTTTTTGGCACAGTGGCTTAGTGGTGAGCATGTTTGCCTTGCACCTTCAGGGTTGGTTGGTGCATGTGTTCTCCCTGTGCTTTTCGGGTTTCCTCCCCCAGTCCAAAGACGTGTCAGAGGCTGATTGGCGTTTCTAAATTGCCCATGATGTGTGTGGGATTGTGTTCTAAGATGGGTTGACACCCCGTCCATGGTGTCCCCTGCCTCGAGTTCTTTGGGATAAGCTCCAGGCTTCGTGACCCTGAGTAGGATAAGCAGTACAGATGGATGTAAGTATATAGGAGAGATTTATGTCAGAAGTCTTGAAACTGTATTCTGGACAGTATTTGGTCCCATGTCAAATCTAATTAATTGCAGTGGTACCTCGACATACGAGTGCCACAACATACGAGTTTTTCGAGATACGAGCCGGCGAGCGAGTGATTTTTTTGCTTTGAGTTACGAGCGAAATTCGAGATACGAGTTCGGTTTAGCAGGTCGGCCGGTAATAACACACAGAGTGTCGCGGCTTTTACACGCTTAGCGCTAATAACACACCGAGTGTCGCGGCTTTTACACGCTTAGCGCTAATAACACACCGAGTGTCGCGGCTTTTACACGCTTAGCGCTAATAACACACCGAGTGTCGCGGCTTTTACACGCTTAGCGCTAATAACACACGAGTGTCGCGGCTTTTACACGCTTAGCGCTAATAACACACCGAGTGTCGCGGCTTTTACACGCTTAGCGCTAATAACACACCGAGTGTCGCGGCTTTTACACGCTTAGCGCTCATTTTGGGGGTTGGAACGGATTAATGGTAGTTCAATTGTTTTGTATGGGGAAATTTGCTTCGAGATACTTGTAATTCAAGATACGAGCAAGGTTGCGGAACAAATTAAACTCGTATGTCGAGGTGCCGCTTTAAAGGATAAGCGTCACTAAAGATGATGGACGATTGTCATCTACCTCAGAGGCAATTAAGCGGTCGTTCCAAAATTCAGTACCCAATAGGACCTGCTTCATATAAATCCCACCCACTTAATACTTTGTTGTTGTTTTTTTTATCCTAGTGCACACATTATTTTTTATCCCTGATTTCTAAGGCACCTATTAATATTTCATAGCTTGGCGACCGCATCCCTGCGACCGCATCCCTGCCCCAGCCTGATGCCTACTCTCTGAGCTTCCTCAGCCAATGAGAATCCAGGAAGAAATCAAATTCCTTTGCGGTCTCACGCAGCAGATCCCTGAATCCAGTTTCTTTTATTTATTGTTATCTATTTGTGTGGGAGAGTGATTGCAAGGTGTAAGAACAATGATGATGCTTCTATAAGAAATGATGTGGCGTTATGATGTCATACGGGAACGTTTGTTAGGAATATCAGAAATGACAAACAGGGCGTGATTTCTACCAGCACAAAGGATCACCAAAAAAAGGTCTTTTTTGCATTATACTTCCACGTGCCTTTGTGGAACAGATCTCACAGGCCCGGCCGTGTCTTCCCAACTTACTGCTTCTTTCTGTTTCTGTTGTTTCTGTACAAAGTAGTGTACGGCCATACTATGGTGAAAGACGGTGTAGATAGTGTGGGACTCGTTTGCAAGGCGATTGTCACTCCTGCATCCACAAAACAACAGGGGGCGGCGAGGGATGACATAATAAAACCAAAAATTTTAGACCTGTTTGCATGCCACGTTGTATTTTTTTTTTAGTCCACAATATTCTTCTTTGCCGCAAGACAGTGTTGGAAGGTAAATGTGACCATGACATTTAGCTTTATTAGAGCTAATAAACGCTTCATTTAGCAGCTCATACTGTACGTCATTGCAGATGTGTGTGTTCTCGTTCCCCGGGGACCAGATGGCTCTTTGTTCACCTGCACTCACAATGCATTAGAAAAGAGTGTGGCTGAGCTCACGTGCTTGTGTACATCACCAGTTTGGTGACGTGTTTCGGTGTAAAACAAAGCGCTTGACGATTGCAGTGAAACTCTCCTGCGATTGTTTTCACCCGAGCCAAGCTGCTTTTCATTGTGTGGGAGATGTGTGTGCACTGCTGCTGAACTCTGATAAGAAACGCTCTCATTTCACGAGACGTCTTCTCCCGGTACAGACTGACCGAGGTCGTTAGTCCTTGTAATCATTAGCCTGTTGAAATGGTCTGGTGGATGTCTCATGATTAGACAGACGCATTGTTTTTACACTGAAGCTCAGCTTGTTCTGGGAAGAAAAGAAAAATCAGTCATACAGTGACTTTGCCAAGATAACAGCTCTGAGTCTTCTCCTGTAAGGCCTGTTATGGTTAGAAATTACATGGCAAGGGATCCGAGACCATTCCTCCATACAGAATCTTTCCAGATCCTTCAAATTTTCTAATTTTGTAATGATTTTCCAGGATTTTTCCATAGACTCTTTCAGTTGTTGTTTTGGGGCGTGTCTCCTCTTCAGGAGGTGAAATACTGCTCAGTTGGGTTAAGGTCTGGTGATTGACTTGGTCAGTTTAAAACCTTCCACTTTTCCCCCGATGAAGTCCTTTGTTGAGTTGGCTGTGTGTTTTGGATCGTTGTTCTGCTGCATGATGACGTTCCTGCTGATTAATCTGGATGCATTTCTCTGTAAACTGGCAGACAGAATGTTCCTGCAAACTTCTGAATTCATTCTGTTGCTACCATCATGACATACATCATCAATAAAGATTAGTGAGCATGCAAACCCAAGCTGTGACACTACCTCCACCATGTTTCACAGATGAGCTTGTATGTTTTGGATCATGAGCAGATCCTTTCTTTCTTCCATCACTTTCACAGCGGTTCATCTTGGATCCAGAAGTTTTTTTGTCTCCTCTGTGTTTCTTTGTGAATTCCAATCTGGCCTTACTGATTCTTACTGCTGATGAGTGGTTTATCTTGTGCTATGGCCACTATATTTGAGCTCTTCAAGTTGTCCTCGAATGTTGGACCTTCACCCCGTGCTCTGTGGAGGTTGGTGAGGTCACTAACTGTTGTTTAGGGGTTTTTCTTCACAGCTCTCCAGGTTCCGTCATCAGCTGCTGCTGTTGTCATTGGCCGAGCTGCTCCATGTCTGGTCATTTCAGTAGTGTATTACATTCGATCCAAATCTTTCATGACTGTCGCCTGCTTATGTTAACACATTCATCTACTGCTGTTGGTTAAATAAAGGACGATAAAGCAAGTAAACAAATAAAATAAAAATCCTTGTCTTTGGTCAACGTTAATAAAATCAAATCATTGCAGCCCTAATGCATAGCTCACGTTTGGACAATAAATAATATAATAAAATGTCAGGCGTTTGTCCTGTTTTGATAAGACACTCCCAGAAACTTGCAAAACAAAACCTGTCATAAACACTAGACACTTTAAAAAGCTTAACCACTAGAAAATCCACATAATACAATCTACAAAGTTTTCCTAATACTCATTAAAAAAAACAACACACAAAGAATTAATATGCAAGTTTTTTGTTGAGATTTTCAGACACGAGTACAGTCTAGAAGAGAGGTGTGTGTGTGTGTGTGTGTGTGTGTGACGGCTACAGAGAGAAAAGAGCTTTAAAAGCAGCGAGAATATGATTTATTTCAGTCTGATCACTTTCATACATACTCTGAGCGCACTCGGAAATTTCTATTTGCAAGAGTTAACTATTCTCTTAGGACACACTCGTTCACTGTGTGTGTGTGTGTGTGCGCGTCTCTCCCTCTCTCCATCTCTCACACACACTCTCACATTCACTCTCTCGCACACGCTCGCTCTCTCGCACACGCTCGCTCTCTCGCACACGCTCGCTCTCTCGCACACTCTCACTCTCCCTCTCACACACAGCAGTTATAGGTGCAGAAGTTGTAGGGATGCCGATGAAGCACAGCCTTGAGAGAATCATCCCAGGTGTTCTCACACATCAATAGCACTGTGTTATTGATTCACCTGTTTTTATTAACTTCATGTTTTGGTTAGAAGTTCAGTCAGCGGTGAAGTGTGGATGAAGATATGTTTAAACTCTCTCGCTGCCAGGGCTCAAACATTAACACTTATGATGTATGTAAGAGCGCTCGCTCTGACCAAAATTTACATACATTTTCATCAATGATTTGCATCTCGTAAAATCTCCTCTCCATGTCACGAGCTTCATGTCACATGACAGATCTGTACAGAAACATCATTTACAAGCAAATGTGTGTCCTAAGGGTTTCTGTTACTGTGTGTATATGGAGGTTTATTATCATAATTTTTTAGTTTGTGTGGTTTTATTTTTGATTAATTGAAAGTTTAATACACAAACTAGTGGATTATTTGTTTGTAACTCTGGCTGGAGACTGGAGATTAAACTTACTCGAGTCCTATGAGGATCTGAATAGTTTTAAGGCGCGCGTCAGAAAAGTTTTTCCAAGTACTGTGATTAGTCAAGTCCGCTAATTATTCTCTTCACCGCAGTATTGACACATCATCTGCCCTCGCCTGTGTAGTAACTCAATATTATTGCGTATCATCATAACACCCCCCCCACTCACACACACACACACACACACACACACACACCACCACCACCACCAACACGGCTACAGGCGTACTCGCTCTGTCAGCTTTGAGAGCTGA
Source organism: Noturus placidus (assembly GCA_022414735.1). Classification (NCBI taxonomy): domain Eukaryota; kingdom Metazoa; phylum Chordata; class Actinopteri; order Siluriformes; family Ictaluridae; genus Noturus; species Noturus placidus. The sequence goes on along the minus strand of JAFFST010050609.1, from coordinate 65,068 downwards.
TGTGATCAGAAACAAATGAGCTGTAGAGAGATTGAGCGTAGCCGGGAAATCAGATGTACAATAACTGTTAAATATGCTGACTGTTGACTTCATGAAATGTAGATTATTTACAAGGGAATTTTATTTACCACAATTGAGTCTTTTTATGAAAATGTTGCTTTTGTTGTGGAAGGGGGATCTCAAAACTGCCTTTGATTAAGGCAAAACTGTTTTTATTTGAGGTAAACTGATTTAAAGAAGAAAAAAGGCCATTATATTAAGTCAAAGTACCTGTTTCCAGGAAACGTGACCTTAATTTTAGCCGGGGTCCTGTTGCCCGAGGCCCCTCTCTCTCTCGGTCTCGGTCTCTCTCTCTCTCTCTCTAAGGCCCACAGTATCTCTTGTTGTCTGTTTAATCTATGGAAGTGACTCAAACATTCTGTCTTCTGGCAATCGACCCGGTTGTGGTTATACGTCTCTAAATCCATGCCTGATGCACTGCACAAGACCTGATAAAGTAATGACTGATGTAGTAGCAGCAGTACCTTATGGGCCCAAAAGTATGTGGACACCTGACCATCACACCCAACGATGTGAACATTCATTTCAGATCTAGTCTTCCTATACTATTAAAATAGCCTCCAGTCTTCTGGGAAGGTCTTGCTGTAGATTTTGGAGTGTGGCTGTGGGGATTTCTGATCATTCAGCCACTGGTGCATTAGTGAGGTCAGTCTGATGTTAGGTGAGGAGTCTTGGGGTGCAGTCAGCTTTCCAGATCTGTGCAGTACCTTCGAGGTATTCCACTCCAACATTGACAAAATTAACACAATGAAATAGTTTTGCACGCTCTTTCGCACTGATGTTTGTCGGTAAATGAGAATTTTAGTTGTACTCATGTTCGAGTCACTTGAATCAAAGAGCTTTGGCTGAAAGTGCATTGTGATGACGTCACATGACATGTCTTGGCCCAGACTTGTGGAAAATCAGCACACTCCTTTGAATTTTGCGGTAATTTCACAAAAAAAGGTAAAATCACGAGATCCTGGAGGGACTGATTGTCATGCCGGAACAACTTTAGGCTGATTTCTACTTCCGGTTATCTGTGCAAATGTGCACGCAAGATGGCCTCCACGTGCATGCTGTGGTTGATCGGTGTGTCACTTCAGAAAGTAATGTGACTCATCCGCATGGTTCAATAATAAAGTACATAGTAGAGGCAGTATAGCACCATGTGATGCTGTGTGAACAACTGAATAAACAAACGGATGTTGTCTCAGAATGTGTACGTTTACTATTCTAGACATACAACCCCCCCAGAGATCTTTTAAAATAGGTTTTCCCGCTACCTGCTTTCTCCTGCTTTTGCCCACAACCAGTTAAGAAACGCTTTTCTAGGTCGTTACTGGGCACTACTACTAGCTTCTTGTTCGTGGTTTTCCAGTTAGTTTTCCAGTTAGTGTCTGAAGTTTAAAAACCTCTTCAACCTGCCGAAAGCTCTAGTTTGCGAGAAACCGAGCTCGTCAGTGTGTTTAACAGCACGAACTCGACAAACATACAGTTCGAATTGGAAACCTAAAAGACGGGGATGTTTAGGTTCTGATGTGAGATGCCACGGGATACGGCTTACCACGGAGAAACCCTGCTCTGTGTACATCCTGTATAAAAGTGGAAAGAAATGGAGTTCTACCATAGCTCTTGAATCAAAACCTGTGTAATAGTACATGATATCACACGTGGAAGCTTTGTACAGCTGTGGCTGTTTGAACCTCCTGCTGAGGATCCTACTGCTAGCTTTCATCTGAACAACAGTGTATGCACAACAAGATGTTGAATGCACCTGTGGATGTTGCCTTTTACCTGCATGCCTCAAAGAAAAGCACAATTGGCTCGGGGCTTTCTTGTTCCGTCACATCATACATATTTTGCTTAGAATTGAGAAACTCTCTTTCTCTCGTGAACATAATGTAAGTGAGCGACTTTGTTGTGAGTGAAATCACTCGCTTTGGTTTTTATGCTCATTTTAAAAAGGAAAAAAAAAAAACCCAGGCATAAGAGTTGAAATGATTTGTATGTTTATACTTGTGTATTTTGTTGCTATTGTCAGTGAAGGTTTCTTTTTTTTTTTCTTTTGTTTTTTTTTTTTTTTAAGAGGGTGAGGCAAGTCTGTTGTCTGTAGTGCCTGTGGAAAAATAAATAAATGATGTGCTTGAGTGTACTGCATATGAACCCGCCATTTCATCCTTAAAGAGTAATACACTAACACAAAGGATTTTCTCTTCCTATTTCCATTTCAAACCAAAAGAATCCACAGAAGGTTTCCTCCTGATTTCCATGGTTTCCTCCTACCTCCCGAAAAGCATTCTAGTAGGAAGACTGGCTACTCTAAATGTCCCTAGGTGTGAATGAGTGAGTGTGTGTGCTTGTTTATAGGCTGGCGTCGCACCCATGGTGAATTTCTCGCCTCATGCCCAGTGTTCCCAGTATAGGATATCCAACGCAACCCTGTCCAGGATAAAGCGCTTACCAAAAAGTGTTTGAAATGGGGAAAGGTCATATTCGCACTTCCTATGACTTAATCCAACGATGTAATATTGTGCATAGATAAAAATGTCATCAGTCCTTCAGCTGCTCTTGCGTCTCTGTCCTTGCCTGTGGGCTGTACAGGTGATATTTCACATAGTTGGCGCCGATTGAAGGTCACATCCATCCACATGCCAACTTTCTTTTTCTTTCTTTTTTTTTTTTTCTCTCCAGTGCTGAGTCGAGCACACTCGCTCTGTGGATCATTAAGTTAGTGCTGAGTGATTGGTGCAGTACAGCCTGCATCTGCTGTAATTAAGCACTCACTCCCTCTCTACCTCCTCTCTTAAAGCCTCTTCTCTTACAAACATAATCTGCCCGTATAACATGATCTCAATTACAGGACGCTGGGTTCCTGCGGGTACTGTTTGTTTACAGAGCAAGCGAAGTAAACTCCAGGACTTGGTTTGTTTTCATATTCGAGGAGCTAATTAGGTTAAGCTCATGCCAAGACTAAGCCGTAAGGAAGAAAGCTCAAGCTCGACGTTGGTGCTAAATCTCAGTGCTGTGCACTCCACTCACTGACATTTGCTTTGGGTTTTAAATTGCCAGGTGTTTGTGTAATGAAAGGTCTAAAGAGCAGGATGTGAGATTTTTATATTATTGACAGTAACTGAAAAACAAGTGGGACTATGAATGTCAACTTTGAATATAGTTGCTGTTGTTTTTCTTTGGCCAACCCATTTGGTGTCTGTTGTCCATCAGTGGTTTCTTTCTTTTTCAAGACATTCCAAATTGTTGTATCGTCTATGCCCGTTGTTTACACAGTGCCTCTGATTGATTTTCCCTCTTCTCAGCTTCAAAATGGTTTTCTTTTCTCCCATAGACGGCTCTCTGATCAAGTTGGTTTATACTTTTTAATGATGAATGCAGTCTTCCCAAGTGAAACTGAAGGCTCAAACCCAGAGTATATGGTCAAAGCTATTTATTGTTTAAACAATCAATCTAACAGGGCACACCTGCTTAACGAGAAACACCTGTCAGTTGCGTGTTCCAATATTTTTGCGCACCTACAAATCGGGTGGCTTGACACAAAACCCGCTATGTTCTATGTCGTTTAACACGTCTACATATAAATACCAGGAAATAAAAGCTGAAATTTGTCCACCTCTGAATTCAAGACCAGCATCTGGAGCAGAAATAAGGTTCCAATAGAGTTCTTGACCACCTTCTTGATCTCTTGGCAGATGTTCTTGACTGTGTACCTCAGCAACAACGACCAGCATTTCACAGAGGTGCCCATAACTCCGGAGACGGTGTGCCACGATGTGGTGGAGCTCTGCAAGGATCCAGGAGAGATGGACTGCCACTTGTCTGAGATGTGGAGAGGATCTGGTAAGAGACACGTGTACACATTTATTCCCTTTGAACAACAATCAGTGCACACAAAGGAGCTTTAAACAAATTTTTAAAAACATTTTATTAGATTTCCTGGTTTCTGTGAATAGCGAAATATCCAAGTGATTTTGATGATTGACAACCGATATTTTTTGTGTGTGTGTGTGTGTGTGTGTGTGTGTGTGCGAAACTGCATTTATTATGAAATCTAAACAAAGGCAGTGTCCATGTTCTGCAAGTTCATTCTTCTATGTGTGTGACATTAGTTTGAATACCAAACTACTTAAGCCAAATTGCTCCTAGAAGTCCCATGAGCTCTTATGTAAAGGACAGAAAGCTCCAGGTTTCTGAGTAAAAGAAGCAGTGCAGGGATTTTCACAGGCATTATTGGGAACAGTGTATTGTGTTCGTACTCTTGTTCAGCTCTCATGCACTTGAGGGCTTGCTGTGGCCTGTTGCCATGGTTACATGTCTTCGAGCACGTTCTGTGTCTCTGAACGTTTCAGCTCGAGTACCTGGAAAGGCCTTGACACATCGGCGTGTTTATCAGTGCAGCTGACGTCACCGTCAGGAAGTTTTTTCTTCAAGTGTTTCTAAATGATTGTGTATGTAGAGCTGAGCGGTCCGGAGCTTTAAGTAGTTTAGATTTTGAACAATAACATCCTTCCTGTTTGGCATCGAAACCGCCTTGAGTTAATGACTAACCGGTATGTGGGAAAGTGGAAAGTAGAATGACGGTCAGTCAAGCTGAAGCAGTTCTGCGGCATTCATGTGGATAGTCATCAGGTGTTTTTGTCGAAGAGAAAGCATTTTTCCACTACTGAGTGTACAGTTATAGCAATGAATTCACAGCAGAAACAAAGCTCACTTTGAACCTAAAATCAGCTTAGGATTGTTCACTGATCCAAAATCCTTACACCTTTTAAACCGAATATACTTCCCTACATCCACACAGTCAGACTATACGTGTTCACTCTCAGCTGTTCTAGCTTTAGGAAATTTGATTCACTGAAAGATTTAACTGAAGATGACTTGACACAAAAGTAGTATATATTGCACAGAAAAATAGTAGTATATAGAGTAGTATATTTCATATCCAGTTAATTTTAATAAATAAAAAGGTTTATATTATATATTACCAATTTGGTGTTAATGATGAAGTAGAAATGCATGTGAGACTAGAAGGGAATGTGAGACTAACAGGAGGTTTTTTAGAATTCGGTCAATGTTGATATGAATTAATAACATTCAATAAGTTAAGAAATCTTACTTTAATATTCAGAATTTAGTTCATGTGTTAATGTTAGAGTAATGTGTTTTCTGTTTATGAGACCAGTTACTGTGAAACAACTTGTTGAAATGAAGATAATAAAGTTTTTAATTGTGTTTAATTCTGAATTGTGGGATTACGTAATTTAAAAGAAGGCATAAAAGGCAGAACTGTGAAGACAAGGACAGCCCTGGGGGCACCGCCAAACTCCGTCAACAACCATGCAGCCTGCTTTGCGCCACACAGTCTTTTCCTCGTCCACGTAGGAGGTGTGAAACCTGTAAAGGAGTGATTATTTTCTTTTGAGTTTTGGGACCATAGATGCAGCTGCTTGCTTTGCTGCACTGTCCACTCGAGCTTTCCTAGGAAAGCATGGTCTAATTTGTTAGTGTGTGCATCACATTTGCATGCTGCAATAGTTTTGGGGAGTAGGACTGCATCCAGCAGCTCAGAGACTAGTTTGTGGTGGTTCGTGTGTATTCATGAACTCATCAGGAAGTTCCTGTGTTTCCAAATTGTTCCAAAATCATGTACTACCTCAAAGGCATATCTAATGTCTGTGTAGATATTTACTGATTGTCCCTCAGCATGTCTTCATGCCTCTATGAGGGCATATAGTTCAGCTGCTTGTGCTGAAAGGTTTGAGGGGAGATTTCCTGGCAGACCGTCTCGTGTGCGGTTACTACTGCATAGCCCACTCGATTTTTACCGGTCTCTGGGGCACGTGACTCAGATCCGTCCACAAAAAGGATCAGGTCTAGGTTTTCCAATGGAACATCCTTCAGGCTGACTCTAGGGGAGCAGAGTTCATTAGTCTGTACAACACAGTCATGGGGTTCTCAGTCTCCCTCTGTTGGAAGAAGAGTACCATGGTTATGGTCTGTACTTAAATAGTGCTTTTATCCAAAGAGCTTTACCCTGTGTCTCATTCACCCATTCACACCCACTCACACACCAATGGTAGCAGAGCTGCCATGCAAGGTGCTAACTTGCCATCAGGAGCAACTTGGCGTTCAGTGTCCTGCCCAAGGACACTTCGGCATGTGGAGTCACGTTTCCGGGAATCGAACCGCCAACTCTACCATTAGTGGACAACCCGCTCTACCACCTGAGCCACAGCCGCCTGGGTGCTTAAGGACAGTACATCGTTTTATGGTGACATTTGGCATATCTAGTAGTATAATGTTATGGTGCAGCCACCGTTGGGTGGAAAGGTGTTAGGTTTTCTGTTCAAGTAGGAGTAACACCTCGTGGAAAGAAGAGGTGCAATTCTGAGTAACCTACCAGGTCTCTGGATGCCACCACAGCTTTCTCAGCTGCTGATAATGCATGTACACATGGTGGAAACCCTGTGTGACTGGATCCAACTTGCCTGAGAATGAGCTGTTGCATATGCCATCTCTCGGAGTTGTGCTTCTAGAATGGTATAATTTAGAATGAAAGTTCTGCGATATGAACACATACCTAGGAAAGATAGAACCTGTTTCTTTGTCAGAGGCTTGGGAATCTTGTGAATGGCAGATAGTCTGTCTACGGAAAGTTTCCTTCCACTGGTGTTGATGTCGTTCCCTACAAATCTTACTACTTGTTGTACTGAATTTGGAGAGACTGGCTTTGTGTCTTTTTGGCAAGATGCTGCAACAATTTAATTAAGTCAGTTTCACACTGTGCCCTGGAGAAAGTCGTAGAGGTGCTAAGCTGTCCTAGCATTTGCTTGTATATTGTTTGTGACTCTCAAAACCCTTAACACAAGCGAGTGAAAGTCTAAGGACTTCGAAGGACGATACACTCAGTATCACACAAAAGTGAGTACACCCCTCACATTTTTGTAAATATTTTATATCTTTTAATGACAGCACTGATGAAATGACACTTTGCGGCAATGTAAAGTAGTGAGTGTACAGCTTGTGTAACAGTGTAAATTTGCTGTCCCCTCAAAATAACTCAAC
>JAFFST010050609.1:29329-48848 GCA_022414735.1 Noturus placidus | reverse complement strand
AACACCTTCATTTACAAATTGCATTTTGTGTTTACTTGTGTTGTCCTTGACTATTGTTTAAATTGGTTTGATGTTCCGAAACACTTAAGTGTGACAAACATGCAAAGGAACAGGAAATGAGGAAGGGGGCAAACACTTTTTCACACCACTGTATGTAAACTTGTGACCTCAACTTTTAAAATGTCACCTTTGAATTTACATTTACATTTATTCACTTAGCAGACGCTTTTATCCAAAGCGACTTACAAACGAGAGATACAAGCAAAGTGATATCAAGACAAGAATTCATAACACATTTGCACTCAATTATTTCCTTTCTGTTTGTAATTTTTCTTTGTCATTCTCTTTATTTTTTGTATTTTATTTTGTCACTGTGTTGTTATTGTGGCTTTCAGTTTCTCTTAACTTAATGTGTATATTTGTTTTGTCATGAGCGCTTGGTTTGTAATGTGTGTGTGTGTGTGTGTGTGTGTGTGTGTTAAGCCAGGATAAAATGGGATTAAAAAGTCTTGAATAATTGTTGCCTCTCTCTCTCTCTCTCTCTCTCTCTCTCTCTCTCTCTCTGTGTCTCTTCTCTCTCTAGGTGTCTTCTGACGGCCAGCCCCCCCAGTCAGTGGGTCAGTCTCGCGTGGCTGCAGTGGGGCCGTACATCCAGTCGTCCACCATGCCACGCGGCCCAGCCAGACACGACCTGCTGAAGCCCACCTACCCCGACGGCACAGCCACACTGCCACCTCAGGACAGGAGCATGGTGTCTGCACCAGCCAAACCTGGCACAGGTACAGCACACAAAATCCACAATGCACTTGCAGGCACCGAAAGCATTTTACCAGCTCGTGTCCTTTACGTTACGAAGGGCAACAGCGGTGTGAAAATGAGGATCGCTCTTAGCCATGCCACCTCTGTTTGCTTCTAGTTTAACAACACTTAATCAGAAACATGGAAATTTGTGTCTGTCTCCTGTGACTGAGGTTTAGTTTGCATTTGCCACAGGAGAGGAGAGGTCTGGGACGGTTTATGTAACACAGCTGCAGTGCGCCTCTGATGTCACTCTGAGCTCAGAAGGTAGCCACCATTGGTCATTAGTGTGCTGTGATTCAGTGAGCCGTCTCTGATTGACTCCTCCCTCTCGTACTGTCGAGCACATTAGATCACCTTGAGCAACCTGGACGGGGTGAAGACTAGCGTGCGTTAATAAAGAGCACCATTAGGATTTCTGTTTTCTTTTCCTAAGAATCCAAACATCTGGCCCCAGTGATTTGATTGAGCTAGTTCTGTGACACCTAATATCCTAACTCAATCACCCTACACTTTATAAAACATTATTGTGGTTTGTGTTTAGTATACAACGTCGTTACGGTTAAATATTCTGCTTGAGAATGGTCAAAGTGTGATTTTTATTTTTATTGCAGTAGATTTAATGCTTTCTTTTAGGAGATGAAAATGTCATTTGGAAAATCCATGCTGGTAAAGTTTAAAAAAAAAAAAACAGAACTGAAGACTGCAGTACTTTTAGTATCCGTATATGAAGAGCATATTAAGAGAATCTGTCCTCCCTGTCATGATGTTCTGTTCTGCATCAGCAGAAGTTAAAGTTTATTTCGAGTGCTTTGTGAATATACAGTGTGGTGGAAATTTGAAAGTACTTTGTTCCCTGCCAGGCCGATTTGTCTCCTAAATTCAGCTCTATGCTCGTGTCTGTGGTTTATTAATGTGACCTTTTTTTCTAGTGGATCGAATTCCTGCTGTTTTCAGTTCTGTTTGTGTATTTGCATTTTTTTTTTTTTATAGAAGAAACATTCTTGCTTAAACCGCCGAAAGAACTGCGGGCCAAGAGAAAAGGTACACAGATGTTTTGCAGTGTTGCTGTTCATGTGCATGAAGAAAGAGAAGTGTGTGTGAGTTTAGTTGTGATGAAACTAATGATTTTTTTTTGCTTTTTAAGCTTTGAAACCACACGGCTATATAAAAGGTTCTCTGAGAACAGCATGTCCGCTTTTCTTTTCTGTACACTCAGCCGTCTGGCCTGAATCTACGAACACGTTATCAGCAGCTGCTTAATTAAAGCTGCCTCTGGGGCGGTCTTTGATTAATTCTTGGCTTATCTGGGAAATTGTTGCAGAAAGCGTATCCTGTGCAGTGCTGAGAACCCACTTCTGGTTCCATAATATCAAATAAAAAAAAAGTATTATTAATTGTATAATAAATGTAGTGACTTGTTGTTCTTCAGGACTGCAGTCATCAAAGGTGCTTAAAGTGTCTGACTGGAGCTCACCTACCACAGATTCCAACAACAGCCATGTCCAGTCCACTTTACCCCAGCTGCCAAGCCAAGTATCAGCAGAGCAAGGTGACCACACTCACTATTCAATAACACCGAATAAAATGCAGCTATTGGCTCAGGTGGTAGAGCGGGTTGTTCACTAATTGTAGGGTTGGCAGTTCGATTCCCGGCCCACATGACTCCACATGCTGAAGTGTCCTTGGGCAAGACACGGAACCCCATGCAAGGCAAGTTAGTGCCTTGCATGACAGCTCTGCTACCATTGGTGTGTTTAGGTGAATGAGACACAGAGTAAAACGCTTTTGATAAAAGTGCTTTATAAGTGCACCATTTACCATTTGGCTATTATTGTTTCTCTCAGTGGAAGAGCAGACTGCGTTACTCTGTGTTTAAGCTTCAATGCCAGTTTATAATTTCGGAGTTTATTTTGTTGTTTAAATGAGCGCAGGCGTTGGTGGTTTACACAAATCGTTTATCTAATTCAAATTAATCTAAACAAAACAAATCTGAAAAAAGTATTATTTTAAGGTTTATATTTGTCTGGTTCAGACGAGGCATTTCAAGTCAGACATGACCGAGCAGCTCCACTGATTCTGGCCGTGACCCGAATGCTAAGAAGTGTCCTTTTCTTCTGCCCCTTTCTCCCTGCAGCTCTGGGTGACACAGACGTGTTGAAAAGAGGACAGCAGGACCGGAAGGCACGTCCGATCTCCATGTTCGAATCCACCGAGCCGCCCACGGCCTCCTTGCGCAAGAACCAGAGCAGCGAGGACCTTGCGAGAGAGGTTAGCAGAGTGTGGAAAGTTCATCGCAAGCTCAGTAAACAACCGGTCTGCGGAACAGATTTTGTTGTTAACATGCTTTTTATATGTTAATAGATTTAGCTAAAACTGTTTCTGTTTAATAAACTTTATCAAATAAACAGTCGTGCCCTAATGGATAAAAATGTTATGATAATCTCGAGTAGGAATGCAAGAGGCTCTATAACAGTCATTTTTGTTTCTGAACTGTGTGTTTTTCCCCATTGTGTGCAGAATGCTGCAAAAAACCCGGTTAAAGTTCCACCTCCTGTGCCGAGCAAACCCCGACAGGTCAATCTGCCCTTCCCGGGCGCGGGCACCTTCCCAGGAAAGGGCAAAGCAAGCAGCCAGCAGCAGCGTATGCCTCTACCACCGGCTCAGAGTAACACACTTCCCCTACCTTCCAAGCAGGAAACCCCACCGGCTGCCACTGTACGACCTTTCACCCCAGAGCCCAAGGAGCCCCCTATGCAGAAACCTCAGACAGTGGCAGCCAGCTCCATCTACTCCATGTATACAAAGCAGTCAATAATAGGCAAAGGCTTACAGCAGGGGCTGCAGGGAGTACTGAACCGTTCCCAGAACCGCTCCAACTTTGTTAGCAGTGAGTGAGACTTTAAGTGAGTAAGTAAATGTTTGAGTTGTTTTAAGGCATACAGTTTTAAAGAATTTTTTTTTACTTTCTCTGTAGTGTATGGTAAGCCTGTGATCACCGCAGGCCAGCAATCCCAGTCACCACAGATGGATAACCCCTACATGGAGCGTCCTAACGTCTCTGAAACAGACGCTGACCAAAGCACCAACAGCACTCCAGCACCCGAGAACCAAGAGACGGAACGTATCCCGCGGCCACTGAGCCCCACCAAGCTGCTGCCTTTCATCTCCAACCCCTACCGCAACCAGAGCGACATGGATCTGGAGGCGCTACGTAAGAAGCTCGTCAATGCCCCGAGGCCCCTTAAGAAGCGCAGCTCCATTACTGAACCCGAGGGTCCTGCCGGTCCCAACATCCAAAAACTCCTCTACCAGAAAACCACATTGGCTGCGATGGAAACCACAATCAATCCTCCTAGACCTGCAGAGGACGGGAAAGCACCGCCTGATCCCATCAACACCGAACAGTCGGAATCCGAATCTCCCGAACAGCCACTTGCTGACCCGCTGCCACCGATACACGTTCTGAAAATTGATGGCGAGGACTTCATCCCTCCACCACCGCCACCTCACCCTGCTCCTCGCCCTGAAGACGCGCTTTTAATCCCGCCACCTCCTCCTCCTCAGCCCGAGGTCGAAGAGCCGCTCCCGTTACCTGCAGAGAGCTATCTGGAGGAGTTCCCTCCATATCCTCCTCCTCCTTATCCAAGCGGTGCCGAGCAGGAAGCTCTGGGGGATGACACGTTAAACATGAAGCCGCCAGAAGTCATGGGACAGGTGCAGCTACCACCAGTGAGTATCAGAATGCTTATTTTGTGCGTGTGTGTGTGTGTGTGTGTGTTTTTAATCAGCAGTGGGTATTGGTTCTGGGTTTTGCTTTCAACTGAGGTGAGCGGTACATCAAATCTAGCCCAAGTTAAAAATAAATAATAATAATAATAATAATAAGCAGCTGATGCCTTGATGAAACAGAGGCTGTATATTCCACCTTTGAATCTGAATAAGAATTGTTTGATTATTTTTTAAACTAACATCCCCGCTAATTATGTCTTACTTTTTACCATAATATAATATCCCCTCATGTGGATCACTGGGGAGTCATTCAGTGTGTTTTTATGATGTCATCGGCTATGATTGAGCTGACACTTGTTCATTAGTGAAATGATTACCGTATTTTCCGCACTGTAAGGCGCACCTAAAAGTCTTAAATTTTCTCAAAAATCGTCCGTGCGCCTAATAATCCGGTGCGCCTTATGTGTGGACTGAGTTCCAAAATCTGTAAAAATGTTGTGCAACTTTGGTTGGCGTAACAACCATATGCGCCTTATAATGCGGTGCGCCTTATATATTGGTCAAGTACAGAAATAGACCCCGTAATTGAGACTGCGCCTTATAATCATAAGGCCTTATAGTGCGGAAAATACGGTAAAAGAAAAATCTATCAGTCGTTTCCAGCTTAAAGCAAGTCCTGATTCATTTATTACAGCAAATATAGGGCTATGACACAGTCTTGTAAAGATTTAACATTTACTACACGCCACATGATTTCCCTTTTGGCCTCCTTGTTAATGAAGGTGTTCAGCCTTACCCTGAGCTACTGAACTAATCCTAATAACAACATACAGTCTGTTTTGTTAAAAAATGGAGAACGTTCTATTTATTGCCCTTTAATCACATACACTTATTCTGAATTTGCGTCATAGGCACTATTCATTAAAGCACAAATAAAGCACTTTGTCCATGCGCAAACACATGAACGATAAGAGGTCTGTTCTGTCATAAAAGCTCCTTTAGTACTAATGCTCCTTAAAAACGACCTTTTTCTTCCTAATGAGCTGTACTCTAGAAAATCCTGAAAGAGTTCTTTATTCGAGGAGAAAAAGCACAATAAATCGGCTTGTGTAATCTTATTAAAGTGAGATTTCGGCTTCCGTGGATTTTGTCCTCGGGATGCAGGAGCAAAAAAAGAAGTTAACCTCGCCGAGCACAAAGTAAACATTTTCTTCCAGTGTGTCAGCACTGAATATCAGTTAAACCACGCATTTGCTTTTCTCAGGGGAAAAGGACGAATTTGCGCAAGGTTGGATCGGAGCGCATCAGCCACAGCATGAGGGTGAAATTCAACCCCTTGGCTTTGCTTCTAGACTCTTCTCTGGAGGGAGAGTATGATCTGGTGCAGAGAATCATCTATGAGGTTCGTTATTGTCTTTTCTTGCTGTATCTGTATACTTTAATGTCATTTAAATGAGGGCTGGGTGTTGCAACCAATTTGGCCTTTTGATTCTTATTTTATATTTCATTTAAAATGTTAGTTCTGCAGACACGGAATCAATGTTTTAATATAAATGCTGGTAATTGAAACCCCTCCTATTTAGCTATATTACAGAAATAGACGTTTACATTAACAATAGGACCCACACAATTGTTTAATTAATTTTAACTTTTATTTTGAGTAACAAACATTGTAACAAGAAAATCATAAATATGTGCATACCATGCACACAAGGTAAGCACAAACGGCACATTACTGTAAAAAAAAAAAAAAATTTGTAAATGTGCAACAGTGAAATTCATTAACAGCTTGAAACGTTTAAGAAATAAAACTGTTTTCAAAATTCAAAACATGAGATGGCGACATCTTCAGGACGTGAGGCGAACTACACATAATACTCAAATCCTCTAAAAGTAAAGTACTGTATTTTCCGCACTATAAGGCGCACATAAAAGCCTTACATTTTCTCAAAAATCGGCCGTGCGCCTAATAATCCGGTGCGCCTTATGTGTGGACTGAGTTCCAAAATCTGTGAAAATGTTGTGCGACTTTGGTTGGCGTAACAACCGTATGCGCCTTATAACACGGTGCGCCTTATGTATTGGTCAAGTACAGAAATAGACCCCGTAATTGAGACTGCGCCTTATAATCCTGTGCGCCTTATGGTGCGTAAAATACGGTAAGATGTGCATTAAGAATGGATTCCGGGATTTCCAGAATCGATATAGTTTTTTAAAACTGAAAAAATCTGAGAATCTATATTTTTATTTCCCAGCCCTAATTTAAATAACCTTGTGCGCTTGTTTATCATGTGGAGCATTGCTGGATTTTTTGCTCCTAAATTTGCATCACAGCAAAATTCTGCAGTGTTTTTACACCTTTTTTTTTTTTTTTTTTTTTTTTTTTTTTTTTTTTTTGCTATTTTTACTTGATGAATATATTTATATATGACTCTGTATTGTTATTCTGTAGAAGTTATTAGAAGTCATTGTTGTTTTTGAATCATACAGGTTGAGGACCCCAGTCAGCCTAACGATGAAGGGATCACGGCTCTGCACAACGCCGTCTGTGCCGGACACACTGAGATCGTCAAATTCCTCGTACAGTTCGGTGTCAATGTCAACGCTGCCGACAGCGACGGCTGGTGAGTTAGAAATCCCAGATCAGGACGTCTGTGTATCTGTAAAGTTTTAGCTCTACACGTAGTTACAATGGAGATCTGTATAAATGAATGCCCCCTCTATGAATGTTTGTGCACCAGGACTCCGCTACACTGCGCCGCCTCCTGTAATAATGTGCAGGTGTGTAAGTTCCTTGTGGAGTCCGGCGCGGCCGTGTTCGCCGCCACGTACAGCGACATGCAGACGGCTGCAGATAAGTGTGAGGAGTTGGAGGAGGGCTACACCCAGTGCTCACAGTTCCTCTATGGTGTGTATGCTCATTTCACTGCATAACTAGTTAGATCTTTATTCCTGTCAGTTTGTCAGCGTCGGAATTGACTGTTGCTGCCGCTATGGCAGTACGCCTACGTTTAGGATGCACACCATAATGATTTGTGAATCCGTTTCCAACCCTGTGCTGTGTCCATTTCCACAGGAGTGCAGGAGAAAATGGGCATCATGAACCGGGGCGTGGTATACGCACTGTGGGACTACACGAGCGAAGATGACGATGAGCTGCGGTTCAGAGAGGGAGACTGTATGACTGTGGTGAGGAGAGAGGACGAGGACGAGATCGAGTGGTGGTGGGCACGCATGGGCGACAAGGAGGGCTACATTCCCAGGAACCTACTCGGGGTAAATATCCAAACAGGACAGTGTTTATGGTAAAAAAAAAATACACAAACCTTTCTGCTGATCGCAGGTGTGCGCACGCAAGATCCTAGACACTCAAAAAACTTTGTTCATTTTAATGAAGACACAAAATATTCAGGTTATTCAAATCTGTGAGTTACAGTGCGAAAGAACATCACAGTCTTTCTCAGGTTAGGATGACCTGAACATTTTGATAATGTAAATGAGATTACTTAAATTACATTTCTCTTAGTAATTGTTCTTACCTTGCCCTTGTCCGACGTCACTGATAAAAATAACTCTGTTCTGTTCTTTATGCACTGAAGTGATAAAAAAATCACAAACTTGGCCATTCAAATATCAGTGGATAATGTGTGGAAATACATTTGTGCCATAAGTATTGAACAAACGAACAAATATACGACGAGAAAAGAAGAAAAACACTCTGGAACTCAAAAACATAAACAGCATTCGGTTTTGTAAGCTTCGTTTTTGCTTATCGTGGTGTACACTTTTTCGTTTACACGCTGCATGTTTACTTTCACTATTCTGGCACCAGCCTCGTGTGTGGGCAGGGCTTAAGAGCGATTTACTCTTATTGGCTAGTGAGATTTGAATGGACAGCACATTGACCTGTAAGTAGAGACTTGGTGTGAATTTTGGGAGAGCGTTCTGGATGCAGTTCTCTGTATAATTATAGTGTTTGTACTTTGTAGTGGAAATGACCTACTTACACAGTCAGTGTATTAGTTTGTAATTAATATTTGAGGTTTGGGTAATCTCATGCAGCTAGTTTTTCGATATGAGCTCTTCCGAGCGGCACAGAGCTTGATCGTCATCATCATCCTCCTCCTCCTCAAATGGACACTCGAGCTGTCGATCCAAATCATACAGAAAACTGCTCACAAAGAATGATGTTTATTTGAAGACCATGTTAGGTTTTTGCAACAGAGTTCCCTGTTTTCAGGTCCAGGGAGTTTTTCTTCTATAGTTTTCTTCATTTCTTGAATAGTTACGTTCAATACTTTTGGGTCAAATGTAACTCCATAAATGCGGTTAAATATGGAACATATTTACGGTCCCCTCCGAAACTACTTTCCAATTCATTTGTATGTGCTCTACACCAAGTCTGTTGTGTCTGGTGCAACATGTTGTGTTCTATGTCGTTCAACACGTCTTCGTGTAAATACCGGGAAATAAAAGCTGAAATTCTCAACTCTCTTCTCATGTTCATCTTTTGATGTCAAACCTTGAATGTCTTCAGCCTACAGCAAAAACAAACGAATTGACCTTGTTCTTCCAGTAGTTTCGGAGGGGACCGTGAATGTTAGTTAGAGAATATTTCTGCTGTTTCTCAGTAACTGAGGTTTTCTGTTCGTTTTTCTCAACAGCTGTATCCAAGAATAAAGCCACGACAGCGGAGCTTGGCTTAAAACGCCCATAAACAGGAGACAAGACACACGCGCACACCCCACAGACACTGGTCCAGACTCTGAATCAAATGAAGAGGCCAAAACATGAAGGAATTTTTTTTTTTTTTGAAGAACAAATCGAGAACTGAACCTTTCCCAGCAGATGCTGCACTTTTCTATTGTGTGGTTTCATGTTTTCTTCATGCTGTCGCGAGTAGATAAACATCTTTGTGTTTTTTCACTTCAACATTACAGTGCAGATATCTGCTGGAGCCTCGTCTGTTACGTGTCATTTTTATATGCAGAGAGCTCATGTAGTCCTGTTCATTTACCAAATCATGGGTCAACATGGTAAATGCAGTAGACTGTGGATAAGCTTTGGTTTTTTATTTTATTTTATTTTTTTTAATGTACAGTATAGTTTCTGAAAAAGATCTCTATATCACTTTAGATTTGAGCTCACACTATTTTTCTGCATTAAAGACTCCACTGAAGCTCTTAAACTTTTGCTAAATAGAGCTTTGAGGCGAGTGCTATTACCACAAGTCAGTATTTGTTTCGGCCTTTTTTATAGAACTTTAAATGACTTGACTGTTTAAATAAATGTGTCCTATTTGTTCTTATGACAAATTAATTGTCCATTCTGCAAAAATCCTCTTTAGTAACATGTAATCACATGTATTTTTGTTCTTTGGTTTAAGAAAACATTGGCGTTAGATTGCTTGTTTGATGGTGATGCAACTGTTGGATTTTCTTCTTTTTTTTTCTTATTGTCTAAAAAGTGTTTAGTATATCCATTTTGCATATCTTGTTTTTTTTTTTTTTTTTAAATCCCAGCCTTCTACATTGTCAAAGCAACTGTATTTATTGTTTCATTTCTCATTTCCACGTCATGATCTGTAACCTCAGTCAATTACAATACTTTAAACGTGACACCTTTGTGTTCTCTTGATTATCTAGAAATCATTTTACATGCAGTGATTGTTTCTGATTTTGTGTTTCATTCTAAATTGTCAAAAATTAAAACAAAGTCTAAGATAAAATAAAGGCAACCTGAGTAAACACACAATACAGTTATCCAATAACCAACTGGGCCTGTGTGAACATGTATTTTCCCCCATAGTTACTAATTAGGGGTTCAGTAGATACAGCCAGGCCTGATTATTGCAAACCCTGTTCAATCAAACATTTTTAAATAGAACTTTCTCAACAGCATGAAGTTGGTTAAAAGGTGTTAACCCATTGTAACACACTGTGGCAAAGTTGAAGGAAATTCCAGAAATGATGAGGAAGAAGGTGATTGAAATATGGGAAGGGTTTCAAAGCTATATCAAAGGCTCTGGGACTCCAGAGAATCGCAGTGAGTCATTATCTCCAAATAGAAAAACTTGGCACAGTAGTCAACCTTATCAGAAGCAGCCGACCTTCTAAAATTCCTCCAAGAGCACAGCAGCTACTCATCCAGGAAGTCATAAAAGACCCAAGGGCAACATCAAAGGACCTACAGGCCTCTCCTGCATCAATTCAAATGAGTTTTTATTTGTATAGTGCTTTTAACAATAGACATTGTCCCAAAGCAGCACATAAATATGTAAATTCAGGATATAGATTTTAAACTCTAAAGGAAAAACTCCCTTAAAAAATCAAAGGTCACTGTTCATGACTCCACTATTAGAAAGACACTGGCCAAAAATGACTTCTATGGAAGAGTGGTGAGGTGAAAACCTCTGCTGACCCAGAAGAACATTAAGATTCATCTGAATTTTGCCAAAAGACACCTTAATGATCCTCAAACCTTTTGGGAGAACATTCTGTGGAGTGACGAGTCAGAAGTCGAACTGTTTGGAAGACATGTTACATCTGTACAGTAATTGAGGGAAACATGAATTCTGCTCTCTAGCAGAAAATCCTAAAGGAGAATGTCTGGTCTTCAGACTGTATGTTGAAACTCCTGGTTTGAAAAGGTTAAAAAAAAAAAAAAAACCCAGCTGTATTGTGTGTTTACTCAGGTTGCCTTTGTTTTATGCTGCATTTTGTTTGATTATCTAATATCTTGTATGAGATATACACAAAAACAGAAGAAATACTATTTGGATAATATATTGATTTGTTTTTATTTGCACTTTGCCTTGTATGAGGTTTTCGCCTCACCACTCTTCCATAGAAGTAATTTTTGTCCAGCGTCTTTCTAATAGTGGAGTCATGAACAGTGATCTCTATGGATTTGAAACCGGTTTGACATACTATACAGTACAGAGCTCCACAAGTAGTTCACTTTTCAGCCAGAGGATGGCGGTGTTTCACTACTCTACCCTTAATGACGGAGTACCCAGTATATGGTAAATGCTGCACTTATATAGCGCTTTACACTGTGTTTCATTCACCCATTCACTCACACACCAATGGTAGCAGAGCTGCCATGCAAGGCGCTAACTTGTCATCGGGAGCAACTTGGGGTTCAGTGTCTTGCCCAAGGACACTTCGGCATGTGCATCACATGGGCCGGGAATCGAACCGCCAACCCTACGAGTAGTGGACAACCCACTCTACCACCTGCGCCACAACCTAGTGTTAAATAGAGCGATGTTAATTGCCTGCTATTTATTGAGGTGACACTAAATGCAGGTATACATCTTCCATCGTATGTAAATGTTACAGCTGTGCCTAATCAGAGTTATTCCTACAGGAGCTACTGGGTCAGTAATACCACTTTAACCATTTTAAATTTAAACAATATCACACAAGCAAATGTGCATATATATATAACAGTGTTTTGTTTGCAATCGTTTGATATCCATCAGAGAAGAGTATTTTTGTGATTGTTTTTTTTTAAACAAAAGATCAAAAGGTTCAAAAATAAAGATAATTTTTCACACCCTTCTTTGCTCATATTTACCAAGCGTGCCATTATTATTAATGTATTACTGTAAATTAATATAGTGTCAGACACTATATGGCCAAATATCCTGTTTATTTTTGCTCAGCTAGCTGTCTAGCAAGCTCCCATTGATTTGTATATCCATGTAAAATTCCGGTGAAATTGGTGTACCTTCTTCCTTTTCATCTTCATCTGACAAGCTTTCATGTTTTAAGTCAGAAGTTATATTTCTGAAAAGGATCGTTTGCCATGTCCTCTGATGACATCACTAACACTGCTGTAGTAACTGTTTCGAACTAGGAAGTGGAATTTCATGAGCACAGATGAGTGGTGTGTTACATAGTTTCCTCATGTCTCCAACTCCTTCACTAGTTCCTTTGTTGTTTTCTTGGGCTTCAGTTGAACCTTTAATTTGTGCCTCTTTCCTGAACAATGCAGTGAGCTAACAAACTTTTTATATTTGCATACAAAAATAATCTTGACTGTCCTTAGTAGTAAACCAGTGCAATCGAATATATTTTGCACTGAAGTACTCAGGCAGTGCTGATGGAAGACTACAAATTATATTTACAGGTCAGGTGGATGTTCGGTGGGAAATGGGATAGTGCTGACCTGCCTCAGGGCAGAAGCTGCCTGGGGGAAACGTCTGGCAGTAACAGACAGCTGCGCTATATTATGCCAGATGGCAGGAAAGTTAAGAGTTCTCCATAATGCTGATAACCTCGCAGATTCAGTAAATATCCTTGATGGAGATTTGATCTTGCTGAGATACAATCTTAGAGATTAATATTTAACATCTATAAACTTAGTGGTGAGCACATTGCCTCACACCTCCAGGGTTGGGGTTCATTACTGGCCTCCACCATGTGTGCATGGAGTCTGCATGTTTTCCCCATACTTTGGGGGTTTCATTCACAAATTCAAAGACATGCATTGTAGGATAATTGCCTTTTTCAAATTGTCTGTAATGTGTGCGATTGTGCCCTGTGATAGGTTGGCACCCAGTCCAGGGTGTCCACCACCTTGTGCCCCGAGTCCCCTGGGATAGGTTCCAGGCTCCCCTGTGACCCTGTGTAGGATATGAGGTACAGAAAATGGATGAATGGATTAACATATAAAAAAAATCTGTACACCTGCTTATTCAATCATCCAATCATGTGGCAGCAGCACAATGCATAAAATCATGCAGAAACAAGTGAAGCGCTTCAGTTAATGTTCAAATAATGGAGCAAAAATGTAATCTTTGATTGTGACATGGTTGTTGGTACCAGATGGATTGGTTTTAATATTTCAGAAACTGCTGATCTGATCTCCTGGAATTTGCATGCACAACAGTGTCTTGAGTTTACACAGAATGGCGCGTAAAACAAAAAACATCCAGGGAGCAGCAGGCGGAAGCACCTGGAGATCAGTCTGCTTTGAGCTGACAGGAAGGCTATAGTAACTCAAATGCAGAAAAGCATCTCCGAACACACAACGTTGAAGAAAGCGGATTACAACAGCAGACAGTTACATCAGGTTCCACTCCTGTCAGCCAAAAACAGGAAGTCGAGGCTACACGAGCACAGGCTCACCCAAAGTTCTTCTTCTATTTATTAATATTATTATTATTATTATTATTATTATTATTATAAAATAGCTAAATGTACTTTTATGGATTATTCTAACATGCCTGTTTGGTCTTTTTTTTTGCATGTAAGAAATCCGCAGTAGATTAAATCTACGCTCTGTCTGTAAGCTGCCTCTTAAATAAATGATCAAGTTGAAATGTGATGTTCATTTTTTTTAACTTGCACTAATGGGTTACAGCTCAGTCGTTTACGTGCATTAATTCAGGAGGATGATGCACCCAGTCACGGGAATGCTCATCAACTCATCTGCTGTGTATTTAGTTTTAACTCCATTTCATTTTCATCTCTTTCAGGCTTCATCTGTGTTGATTTATGTGCTTCCTTGCCAAACTGATTACACATGTTCTCTCTTCTTTGTGACTCGAGATGCATATCTCAAATGCTCTTCTAAATCTTCTCATACCCCGGTGCTGCTGACTTCTCAATTCTGATTGGTCCAAAGGTGTTGATTTAATAATTTGCTATTACAGCTCTGTCAGTAGTTCAGGCTACAAGACAAATGATAGGTTAATGTCCGATAATGCCGGACATAAACTTAAAAATCTGAGACGTAATCATTGACATGGTGAGGTTTTCTATGAGAAGATGTTTATTTAGCATTTATTGGCAGCTGTGGCTCAGTCGGTAGAGCGGGTTGTCCACTAATTTACTAATCGTAGGGTTGGTGGTTCGAATCCTGGCCCGGGTGATCCCATGCCGAAGTGTCCTTGGGCAAGACACTGAACCCTAAGCTGCTCCCGATGGCAAGCTAGCACCTTGCATGGCAGCTCTGCTACCGTTAGTGTGCTCTCATTTGTAAGTCGCTTTGGATAAAAGCGTCTGGTAAATGTAAATTTATGGAAGGAGTCTCCAGTGACAGATATGGGAAAGTCTACCAGCTGTTTCATGGTAACTCAACAAGCTGCATTATTTTTATTATTATCTTTAAGAGAGAGAAAAAAGGAAATGGTGAGGGAACAACTGTTTACATTGTATGATATATTGTTGTTGTTTTTTTTTTTTTTTATACTCTTTCTCACAGTACACTCGCATTCCATTTCACCGGAGAATGAAAATCAACTTAACGGAAATTTTCAATCAATAATAGCAAGTTAATTATTTGATCAGCACAAGCCTGTTATAAGATGAGTCAGGACACTGTTGGGCTTCTGTGTGAAGAGTATTGTAACTGCTGGTCAGCAGGGCGATGAGAAAGGGGAGGAGTGTGAGCCCTCTGCAGGGCAAGCAATTCACACCTCTCCACAATAACACTGGTACAAAGATAAAATCCACAGCACAGCTAAAGCTTTTTTGATAGTAAAACACCATATACAAACTGCTACATTACAATTATAATATTTAAACCTGGTAGACTATGTAAAAAAAAAAAGAAGAAGAAAGAATTATGAAATCTGCTCAGTCTTACAGCCCTGAGTGTCTATTTCATATGACCCATTAAACACTACTTGGAGTGTGACATCACAAATAAATTCAAATTATTGAACAATAATGACATCCCCAAAGCAGGTGCAAATCCCAATTTTGGTTCACTGTGCCCCTGAAAAGGATTAAGTGGTATAAAAGATGGATGGATGGATGGAAATTGTTATGGTATAAGAGAAATAAAACACTTTGGGATGTTCTGTTATTGGAAAATAATCAAGATCAACAGCACAACACACTGTCAGTCACTATTTGCCCACCTCGTGGTGTTTAATTCTTCACTTAACAACCATTAGTGGTTAACATAAATTCTCATGAAAGCACACAACTTATGTAGTTATTTTATGCAGTTATTTTATTTTCTAATAAGTTCCAATAATTATAGAATTGAGTCTGTAGAATGTAATTTTCAGTAAATAGTCTGACTTTTAATCAAATCAGAACAGTTAAATATGGTTTGTGTTTAATTAATAATACCTTTAAATAATAACTTGTCAAAGTTCTCCCATTCCTGTAGCATTAGAGGAAACACTGATGCAGTTTGTTTGAATTTCAAATTAAAAGCATTACTCTTCAGCGAAGGTTCACTGCGATCGCTGTACCTTTAATAAGATGAGAATGAGAATGTACTGTGTTTAAATGGCTAGAGAATTGCAATGTCAACTATTTATTGCTTTTAGAAAACAAGTTTAATTCTTCTCAAAGTCAACAAAGTTCTCCTCTAACCATTGACTTAATATTTCTTTCAGTAAGCTATTTCTACCAATCACAATGACTTTTTGATGTGTATACTAAGTGGATTTTTAAATTGTGGTATTAACTAAATTCATAGCCTTTTGATACTATTGTTTCAATTCTTTTTGATGGGTTATGTGAAAGAAATGCATTACTGGTTTGATCCACAAGTAGGCAGTGTGGTAATATTTTACACACAATATAGTAAATAGCACAGAAAATAAATGAAGGGCTTGAACAAAACCACAAGGAGGAACAAAAGGTTGGAAAAGAAAGTGTAACTAAAATAATAAAAAACAACTGGAGGTTAATTATTATCCTGTTGCCAATTAACCTAATTAGTTGCATAATGTTCCTCCAGCTGTTTGTTTTTAGTAACACTTAGTTTTCCAGCTTTTTGTTGCCCTGTCCCAACATTTCTGAGACGTGTCGTGACCCTGAATTTCAAAATGAATTTTTTTTCTTAAAATGGTAAATGTCCTCACTTTAAACATTTGATATATGTTTTCTATGTACTATTTGGAATAACACATGGGTTTATGAGATTTACAAATCATTGCATTCTATTTTTATTTACATTTATTTACATTTTACACAGCGTCCCAACATTTTTGGAATTGTAGTTGTATATTCGGTTAAGTTTATGTAGCGTGTCCATCAATGAAGTACCTGTGAATGATAGAAATGATAACATCAGAAAGAGAGAAAGAGTGTGTTGTAATATAAATTACATTATTTGAATTATAGCTGCACTATTGTCCGAGCTGCTGTTATAGAAAATTCATCAACACCTTCTGATCAATCAGAATAGAGAATTCCACAACATTCTTTTGTGGCTCAATAAGGGAAAATAGTTGATTTCTTGGTCTTCTCCTGATTGATCTTCTTTCCAATGCAAAGATGACAAGTCAAAAAAATGCTCATAAGTATCTAACCAATGAGAATCCAGACATAAACAATGCATTGTGACTCAATTAATTGCTATATTTCTCATCACTGCCCTCAGGAGCTAATGAAAACGTGGCACTGGACTACTTTTCTGAGGCTTTCCTGCTATCCGTTTGCTTGTTCTCTTTAATGAGGACTGTGCAAGCAAATTAATGAACTTTTGTGTTGTTTTCTGCAGCTAGCTAACTGTTATATAGGTGTAGTTGCAGCTTATTAACAACAAAGACGACGAAGCACCAATTGCTACTTAAACAGAAGAATCCTATTAAATATTCAAATGTTGCGCATTTTTAGCCATTACATCAAAAATAATTTGCTGTAACTTGTTATTCTTGTGCACAAATGTTAATTAGCCAATGTCCAACCATGCAGATGCTGCAAGGCTGTAGATCTGCAATATGAAAGATCTGATGCAAGTTTAAGTTGGTTTTCAAGAGTAAACAAAATGTTCAATGGTAATTAAAATGTTCTTAAGATAAGATCACATCTATAGAAATCTACAAAGAATCTTCATCTGGAAAGCAGTTGTATATTGAAAATGCTAAGGATTTGTATTTACCTGAGTATAACTGAAAATTCATACCGTACTTACTCAATTATATTTCCATATATTCCATATATAAGTACTCATTACAAATTTCAAAGATCATGACTCAAATTTTGCCCCACTACTAAGCCAATTCATCAAGCCACAGTGTGTATTAACATTTTCTATTTGTTAAATTGTTAATTTATTTATTTATCCGTTTGTACACCCAGTAAATTCCACATCAATTAATCATCTTGGCGCAGTGATTGCCAATTAGTCTCACATTCTCAATATCTATTAAAGTTACGTAAATGAAACAAATAAATGGGGTCTATTTACATTTGTATGACTCAAAACAAACAAGGGTGAAACAAAGGTATGTTTCAATTTTATATATACATTAGTGCCACCACTAGCTCCAGCGTTAATTCTTGTAACTATTTATACAAGATTACAGCATTACAGCACAGTAAAATTCAGTTCTTCGATATTCCAGCTTGTTAGGAAGTTTTGGTCAGAGCACAGGGTCAGCTGTGATATACAGTAGCACCCCTGGAGCAGAGAGGGTTAAGGGCCGTGCTCAGGGCCCAACTGTGGCAGTCTGGCAGTGCTGGGGTTGGAACCCTGACCTTCTGATCAGTAACACAGAGGCTTAACTAATTTTAAAATTAAGTTGCATGAATTATTCATGACATATTGAATTCCCCTGTCCCCAAAGCTAACCCAGGGCCACCACAAAGGGTGGATGAAAGCAGCAGCACCCAGAGCCATACATCAGCATTTAGCAATAGCAATTAGCATACGAAATCGATAATGAGTTCTGTTTGGGATTCAGTATTTGGTTCCAAATAAGTTCCAGATATTTGCACAGCTGCAGTAGGATTTTGACTGTCTGCATTTTGACCTCATGAACAATTTGAGAGTAAAACACAGACAGATCAAAATTACATAAGTGCATGTGTGTTTGACTTTACCTGGTGAAATGTACAGACAATGTACAAGCACCCAAACGTCAGCTGTCCAGCTTAGTTGAGCCTGTGCCCAGTGTAACCTCAGATTCCTGTTCTTGGCTGACAGGACTGTAACCCAATGTGGTCTTCTGCTGTTGTAACCCATCCACCTCAAATTTGATGGGTTTTGCATTCTGAGATGCTTTTCTGCTCAGCACGATTATAAAGAGTGCTTATTTGGGTTACTGCCAGCTCAAATCAGTCTGGCCCTTCTCCTCTGGTCTATTTCATCAACAAGGTGTTTCCACCTGCAGAACTGCCTCTCACTGTATGTTTTTTGTTTTTTCCCCAGCATTCTGTGTAAGCTCTAGAGACTATTGACTGTGCGAGAAAAGACCAGATCAGCAGTTTCTGAAATACTAAAAAAAATCCCGTCTGTCACTGAGATCACATATTTTTCCTGTTCTGATGTTGGATGTGAACATCACCTGAAGATCTTCACCTGTATCTGCATGATTTTATGTATTGCACTGCTACCACATGATTGGCTCATTAGACAATGACATGAATGTGCAGGTGTAAAGGTGTTCCTATTAAAATGGATGGTAAGTGTACATTTGTAATGGTGACATTGAGAGAGAGAGAGAGAGAGAGAGAGAGAGAGAGAGAGAGAGAGATCTTGCCCACTTGTCTGCCACAGTCTTACCTATATATAATAATAGGACGTTTTTCTAGAGTATTATGTTGGTTAGGTTAGAGATCCATGTGTCCTTCACTTTGGAAGGAAGACATTAAAAAGTTCTTTCCCTGTGGGACACAGCGATAATAAATGTTGAGAAATAGCATGCATTTCTATAAATATTTTATGTTACTGAGGAGTAGGAATAGTCCGAGTCTACTGAAGCACTCTATGCAAAGCTTTTTGTTTAGGTTCCTATATTGGCTTGATTATGTCATTTAAGTTTGTACTGTTAAACAATTCAGTAAAGGAGATAAGTACAAAGAATGAAGTGTAAGATCTAAAGTATAACTAGTCTGACAAATGAAAGACAATAGCAATGTGACAAGTGTGGCATTACACAATCTATGAGAAAACTGGCCCGGTGTCACGTTGGGTTGAATGAGGCGGAAACAGGCGCAGACTGGCTTTACGCTGATTTATTAAATGAAACTTTAGAGCAACACAAAATAATACAAATACCAGCACGAGA
>JAFFST010050609.1:2281-14910 GCA_022414735.1 Noturus placidus | reverse complement strand
AATAAACACCTTCATTTACAAATTGCATTTTGTGTTTACTTGTGTTGTCCTTGACTATTGTTTAAATTGGTTTGATGTTCCGAAACACTTAAGTGTGACAAACATGCAAAGGAACAGGAAATGAGAAAGGGGGCAAGCACTTTTTCACACCACTGTATGCCTTAACAGTCTCAAGTCAAATGCACACCAGCCAAGAGCTAGATGAGTCTAAATAGAAAGTACTGGATGGCTTGCTGTTTTTTTTTATTTTCTTTTTATCATCGTTAATAGCTTTCATATGAGTATTTTTCTTTTGTTTCCTGAGATGACTTATTTTTTTCTCACTCTATTCTTTCCACACCG
This sequence comes from Noturus placidus, assembly GCA_022414735.1. NCBI lineage: Eukaryota > Metazoa > Chordata > Actinopteri > Siluriformes > Ictaluridae > Noturus > Noturus placidus. Next base: position 14,568 of record JAFFST010050609.1, on the reverse strand, counting down.
CTTTGGCTTTATCATGGCCTCCAAGGCTTCCTCTTGAGATCAATGCGCATGGCTCATGGTGCTAAGCCGGCATAAAAATGATAAACAGGTTGAAAACAAATCCCAATGGCTGCCTTAAAGCTGCCATTATTTACTGGCTATCCATAATTTCCCCACAGTGGGGAAATGGGCTTGTTTCCTTTCCATTTACTTTTCTTGAACAAAATGTTTCGTTCAATTTCAAACAAACATTCACAACTTGATTTGCTAGCAAAGCCAAGGTACGAATTTCAGTCATGTGAAAAAATAAGCACACTAAATGGAAATTTTTGATTTTTTTCTTTTACATATTTGAACAAACATTTGATCCTCTTTGAAGCAGCGCATTTAAATAATGTTGATACTCTATATCAAAAGACACATTAAATCAACATTTTGTAGTGATTTTCTCAGTTTAAATTACCCAAAAACCAGACGATTCACATGGAAAAGTAAGTACACCCCTAAATTTATCAAACCTTCAAAGCCATAATATTAGACTCAGGTGTTCAAGATTGGGTACCAGGAATTAGAACCTGCTTAGGGAGTGCAGGGGTAACCTGTTATTTATAACCGTCTCATATCTAGTTTCTGGTGTTCCCTGTGCTATTGAAGTGTGTGGTTCCAAGATCTAAAGAGTTTTGTAAGGCCTTAAGAAAAAAGGTTGTGGATGCCTATGAGTCTGGCAAGGGATTTGAAAAGATCTCGAAATAATTTGAAATTCTTTATACCAGTATAACTTAGTAACTTTGTAGCCACAAAAATTAAGCCGATTCCTCTAATTATTATTTACAGACCCCCAGGGCCTTATACTGAATTTCTTAGTGTATTTGCAGACTTTTTGTCATACCTGGTTGTTTCTGGAGATAAAGCATTAATCGTTGGCGATTTTAATATTCATTTTGATAACCCGGAAGACCCTCTGAAAACAGCAGTTGTGTCCATCTTAGATTCAGTAGGGATTAATCAGAACGTAATCGGGCTGACTCATAATGTTGGTCACACTCTTGACCTCATACTGTATTTTTCCGCAGTCTGAAGTCTCAGACCATTATCTTATCTCGTTCATAATACGTATTGGTCATAATATTTCCACCTCGCCTCGCTTCCGCGTAAAACGTACTTTCACATTGGCTACTGCACGAGCTTCATAAATAACCCTGCAGAGACATCAATTAGATTTGAATCACCATCTTTTCCGATAGAACTCGATCAGGCCACCGAATGCTTAGAGTCAACACTCCGCTACACGCTAGATAGAGTGGCTCCACTCAAAAGAAAATTAATTAGAGAGAAAAAACTAGCACCCTGGTATAACGATCAAATGAGTAGCTTAAAACAGACCACTCCACAATTTACGTTAATGGCGTCGAACCAAATAAGATTCCAACCAGCATGGAAGGAGAGCCTACTGAACTATAGAAAATCTCTGAGCAATGCTAGAAAAGTCTATCTCTCCACCTTAATAGGAGATAACAAAAACAATTCTAGATTTCTATTCAACACGGTAGCAAAATTAACTAGGAATAAAAACACTACAGCAAGAAACACACAATTATTACATAGCAGCAAAGATTTCATGAAATTTTCCATTGCTAAGGTTGAAAATATTAGATGTGAAATTCAGGCTATTAAATTAAACCGGACAGTATTATAATTAACACTATAGATGATAATATAGCAATATCAGATCAATGTTTAGAATGTTTTACTCTTCTTAGAGAGACCAAACTAGTTTCATTAATCTCTTCAGCAAATTCATCGTCTTGCATACTAGATGCTGTACCTACATGTTTCTTTAATTGAACTCACATATAATTTTAAATATAATCAATTCTTATTTCTTATTAATCCTTATGGCTTAGTGGTTAGCACGTCCGCCTCACACCTCCAGGGTCTGGGGTTCAAGTCCCGCCGGGGCCATGTGTGTCGAGGGTTTCCTCCGGGTACTCAGGTTTCCTCCCCCAGTCCAAAGACATGCATGGTAGGCTAATTGGCGTGTCTAAAGTGTCTGTAGTGTAGGAATGGATGTGTGAGTGTGTATGTGATTGTGTCCTGCGATAGACTGGCATCCTGTCCAGGGTGTACCCCGCCTTGTGCCCGATGCTTCCTGGGATAGACTCCAGGTTCCCCGGGACCCTGAAAAGGAGTAAGTGGATTTAATTCTTCCCTTAGCACTCAACCCCTCTCAACTGCAGCTATAGACCAATATCAAATCTCCCCTTCATTTCCAAGATCTTAGAAAAAGTTGTAGTACAGCAGCTATGCTCATACTTAGAATTTAGACCTCATCATCGCACAGAGACAGTGTTAGTTAAACTAGTAAATGATTTCCTACTGGCCTCTGATCAGTGTTACGTCTCGCTGCTTGTTACTCGACCTTAGTGCAGCTTTTGATACTATAGATCATACTATTCTCCTTGATAGATTGGAAAATGTTGTTGGCATTAAGGGAACAGTCCTCTCTTGGCTCACGTCTTATCTGACCAAGCGTTATCAGTTTGTAGATGTAAACGGAGACATCTCTACGCATATAAAGGTTAAATTTGGTGTTCCACAAGGTTCTGTTTTAGGCCCACTGCTTTTTAGCTTATATATGCTACCTCTAGGTCAAATTATTTCTAAACATGGAATTAGCTTCCACTGTTATGCTGATGATACATAGCTGTATGTTTCAGCGAAGCCAGAGGACAGACAGCAGCTTAATAAAGTGGAGGATTGTGTAAAGGACATTAGACACTGGATGTTAACTAACTTCGTTTTACTTAATTCTGATAAGACAGAAGTACTTTTATTGGCACCACGTGTAGCTAGAAATAAGTTTTCTGACTTACAGTTAGTCTAGATGTTCATTCTGTTTCATCATGTGAAGCAGTAAAACACCTTGGAGTGATTATTGACTCCAGTCTATCATTTGATGCTCATGTAGATAATATTACTAGGATAGCCTTCTTTCATCTCAGAAATATTTCTAAATTAAGAAATATATTGTCACTACATGATGCAGAAATATTAGTTCATGCATTCATCGCCTCTAGACTAGATTACTGTAGGAACATAAACAAACTCTAGTTAGTCCAGAATGCAGCTGCTAGGGTCCTAACTAGAACCAGAAAACACGATCACATCACCCTGATCTTATCAACCGTGCATTGGCTCCCAGTGAAATCTCTCATAGATTATAAAATACTATTATTAACCTATAAAGCACTAAACAGTCTCGTGCCAAAGTATTTAAGCAACCTTTTGGTTTTCTATGATCCTAAGCCTACTTAGATCAAAAGATGCAGGCTATTTGAAGGTACCCCGAATATTGAAGGCTACAGCAGGGGAAAGAGCTTTTGCTTATACAGCCCCACAGTTATGGAACAGTCTTCCAATTAGTGTCCCGGACTCAGACACAGTCTCAGTGTTTAAGTCTAGGCTTAAAACATATTTGTTTACTCAAGCTTACCCTGACTAGACTTTCTATTATGCTAAGAACAGTCCTAATAATCTTTTCTCTCCATCTCTCCTTCTGTCAGGCCACACACAATGTATAATTTTATGGAGATACTGGAGATCCTGACCCTCTCTGCTCTCCGGACCTGCCTGATTCGTTTCAGATGTCCTTCCTCTGGATGGAGCTCTCATCTACTCCAATTCCAGACTGCTGGGATTACAGCTGCTTCTAAGGCCAAACAGACTTCATATAAATCCATAATTAACTTTTTCACACTGTCTGTTGTTATCCAGATGAGGATGGGGTCCCTTCTGAGTCAGGTTCCTCTCAAGGTTTCTTCCTCTTAACATCTTAGGGAGTTTTTCCTTGCCATCATCGCCACGCAGTGGCTTGCTCAGTTTGGATAAATTCACACCTTTACTATCTGTATATCGTGTTGATATTTCTGTAAAACTGCTTTGAGACAATGTCTATTGTAAAAACCGCTATACAAATAAAATTTCATTGAATTGAATATTTGAAATACATAATTTTAGCTGTATTTAAAATACATATGAGTGTCATATACATTGGTTTCTTAGTTAGGTTAGATCTTCTAGGTAGGTAGATGTTAGGTAAAATATTACACTGTTAATTTAGCTAGTCTCTCACTAGTCAATGAAATATACCCTCATACTAAATTATTGATTCCTCAAAATCTCTTCTGTTTTACCTTCTAGAAAATTGAGATCAGGGTGGGTCTTCACAGGTGAGTATCATATCATGAGTATGAACGTAACATTAGACTGATGGTGTTTTCTAAGTGAGTGAAGGTTAACGTTAGGTCATATTTATCACTGTTTCATTGGAGCTGTACCGTGACTCGCCGTAATAAAGAGAAATCCGATATTTTATGTTCATTTTAGGTTTGTTTTATACTAAACAGATAAGTTATTAAATCAGGGTGCCGTGGGCTCCGATGTATTGGTGCTTGTTTACTAATGCTGGCTTTGGTTTTCTAGGCAAATGAGTTTTGGGACGTACACACAACGTAAACACAGTCCAGGTGCTAGGAACAGTCATTGCCAAAGTACAGCCACCAGATGGTGCCATAACCGGCCAAGGTGCAGTGCCGGCCGGTAGCCACCAGATGGCGCCAGAACTGGCCAAGGTGCAGTGCCGCACCTGGCCACCAGGGGGAACCGTGACACTGAACTGGACCCGATAACCCTTTTCTATGGTGGGCAGAACCCATGGGGACACATTTGGAAGTAGTATCCACACTGCCAGATGGTCTTTTAGTGATGTTATCTCCTCCACATAGTGTTGGAGGGAAAGCATCAGATTTTTGTTGCTAGTGACAGCTTGCTGACCAGAGAAGACTGAAAATTTTGGACGACATTTGCTAGGGGAGGCCCTACAATATTACTGGGGGCTAACTGCCCTAACACCAATACGTCCCCTGCTACTTCCCTCCGCAGCCCATGAGGACTCCTTCTTTGTCTGCTTGACATTTATGATCATTCTCAGATCAGGCCTATTAGCCGAGCGGTGGCATGCTCCACCCCAGACACTTCACACAGAAAGTGTCTCCCCCATGTGATGAAACGGGAGCACGGAGTAACACACCTCACATTTTCTGACTCAGACTTTTCTTTTTTAAAGGTACAGTAAAGTAAAGATATATATGAAGAGTCTTTTTTGTGTTACCATTTACACAAATGCAGTCTTTCACTGCAGAAAATATATCTGATGACGTGGTTCACAGGTTGATGCCGTGGTACATGCGACATGCAAAATGGCTTCATCACCTGACCTTGGCATGATTTCACACAGACTTCAATTCAATTCTAGTCAATTTTATTTGTATACCACTTTAAATAATGGACATTGTCTCAAAGCAGCTTTACAGAAATATATAAACACAGGATACAGGTTTTAAGTGTGTGAATTTATCCCTATTGAGCAAGTGACGGGGACAAGGAAAAACTCCTTAAGATGAGATGAGGAAGAAACCTTGAGAGGAACCAGACTCAGAAGGGAACCCATCCTCATCTGGGTAACAACGAATAGAGTGAAAGTAAAAGAAAGTTCATTATGGTTTTAACATGAAGTCTGTTTGTTGAACTAGTCCACTGTTCACTAAAGGAGACCTGAGTGCAAAACCGCATGTGGTAATTGCAGTCCAAGCGGTACCATCCTCAGCAATCTCCAGGCTGTAGCCTCCAGTTGGTGAGAGATTCATCCAGAGGTAGGGCATCAGGATGGATCAGGTAGGTCCGGAGAGCAGAAAGGATCAGGATCACTGGCATCTCCATAAAATCATATGTAGCTTAACAGGAGGAGAGAGGGAGAGGAAGATAAAGAGAGGGAGAGATTATTAGGTGTGCTTACTAACCCGTGATGGATAAGATTGTGTACTTTGCGTAAAAAGAATGTCTATTTATCATAAGCTTGAGTAAATAAATATGTTTTCAGCTTAGACTTAAACACTGAGACTGTGTCTGAGTCCCGAACAATAATTGGAAGGCTGTTCCATAATTGTGGGTCTTCATAAAAGAAAGCTCTTCATCCTTCTGTAGCCTTCACTATTCGAGGTACCAACAAATAGCCTGCACCATTCTTTTTTTTAATCTAAGCTAATTATTTTATAATCACTGCAAAATTTTACTGAGAGCCAATGCAGTGTGTATAAGATCTGGGTGATGTGGTCTTACTTTCTGGTTCTATTAAGGACTTTGGCAACTTATGATACTGGTCATGCGCAAGGGGGCTTCCCACAGGGTGAAGCTCACGCAATGCTGAGTTCCCTTTGAAAGGGAACATGTAGTTAGGTGGCCTGACTACTCTACATTGCCTGTAGGTGAGAATATGTGTGTGAGTGAGAATATTTCTGGTGTTCATCCCTTACTGAAGACAAATAAATATAGAAGTTATATAGAAAGGGATTGCATCTGCTTTAGAACCATTTCACACTTCAGGAGTCACCGTGGCCTTTGACATGCCTAGTGGAGCATTCAGGGCTCTAGACACATTCCAGCTCTGAATTCACTTCACAAATACGAGGAAAAGTAAACTCCAAGCATAGTCTCTAAAGCATAAAATGTGCTAAAATAAATGACCTTTAGTAGAATAATGTTCTTGTATTTTGACGCTTTGTGACAGCTGTAATAATTGGTGGAAAGTCTATGATGGGTATAATAATTAATTATAATTAATAATTTTAAAAAGCAAGAACAACCAGAAATGCACAAACAATTCACCCCACATTTACTGAGAACTATAGTGAAAAATGGTTTACTGTTTTGTCTTTTAAAAAAAAATAAAAATGAAATATAAACAGTGTTTTTGACTGACTTCAGGAACTCAGTGAAAGTGTAAACATAAACAAAGTAATAAATGAAATAAAAGTAAGTTCATCTGCTTTGAAATTTGACTGACCGCACTATGGTCTGATTCCTGACATCCTGCTGTTACTGATTATGAAACATGCTCCTCTATTTCTGCATAGGAGTAACTAGTCCCAATACAATTCAATAGTCACTCGATAATAATGTTGTATTTAAATTCAACAAAGAAACATTGCTTCCTGGAAAACATTGAGTTCACATTTTGTTGTCCTTCTGAGAGAACCCTTAAAGAGGACCTATTATGCCCCTTTTTACAAGATGTAATATAAGTCTCAGGTGTCCCCAGAACATGTCTGTAAAGTTTCATCTCTAAACACCCCATGGATCATTTATTATACCATGCTGTAAAGGTTTTTTTTTGGGTGGAAGCAAAAGCACGCTGTTTTCATGTGCTTCTCTTTAAATGCAAATGAGCTGCTGCTTCTTGCCCCCTGTCTACAAGAGGTATGTGCCTTTACAGCTTGTGCCTTTACAGCTTGTGCTTTAGATACTACAGCAACAACAAATCAGGAGAATCAGTATGACTGACACCATAAATATGGGTGTTCAGCCCTATATGTATGAATTGTGCAGCCAGTAAGCATTTTCAGCTTAAAAATAAAAATGAAGACATAGCTCTGGTCTCTGTCAATACAATCAGAGACAATGGTAACTTTAGCCTCATTAGCCGTGGAATTTGCTAATGAGCACATTAGGTAAGGCGATTTGCAAACATTCTCAAAATATAAAGGGCAATACTTACAGTGGAAGAACTAAGTACTGGACACGTCAACGTTATTTGGTAAATTTATTTCCAATGAGGCTATTAGCATGAAATTGACTTTTTTCTGTTTTAATAATTCCACTTTATTACATATAACTTTATTTATGGACATTTATTTACATATAATTTATTTATTTAATGTTGTGTATTCTTTATATTTTTGGATTTCTTGAGCTAATACTGATGTCTGGTGAAAATTTCATGTGAATAGACACATTGGAAATATATTTACTGAAAACAAAGTTCAATACTTATTTCTCCCACTGTACGTCTTCTGGATATGAAGCTGGATCATGAACAGTTGGTATTGATCCATGCTTTAGAATATACTTTTCAGCAAATCCTGCTTTGTATTGACCCTCATTCACAAAGCAGTCTGGTGTAAAATGATTTGAGCAAACATATACGAATTTAGCTATTTTTTGGGGTACATTTCCGTCAAAAATAAAACTTCTCCACAATCTCTTCAGTGACTCTGATGCCAGGAGTACATGAAGACTCATGTTCATTTTTACAGCCAACAACATACATACATAGCTGAGACATTCTTCTTATCACTGTACCTACTCCAGTGTGGAGAACATGGCAGACTGTGTGCAGCTCACTTAGGGGAGGATCTATACTAATAGGGCAGAGTCCATCACCAGTCATGGGTGGGGCCTGTTCTAATGTGACATGACATTAAAGGGAAAACACTGTTTATGATTTATGGGAAATATAATGGGATTTTTACCATTGTAGGGTGGTTATGTACACACTCTGCTGACACACATGTAAAAGTTTATTTTGCACAATATGTCCCCTTTAAATGTTAAAGGCATTGGAACTAGAAATAGAGTAGCCCCCTAACCCTACTTATCTATCAGGAAGGGTTCTAAGTAAAACTTTTTTTGAAGAACTGCTTTGCCAGATTAAATCTTGTTGTAAATTACAATACCTCTGTCCAAACTTTTAAAATAATAAAATTAAAACCCATTTGTAGTTCTGTCTCTGTAATGCCTTTCTGGATCAGCTTTACTATAAGCATAGATGATGTGGCATGGGACATATCTACAGAGACATGCCATGTTATGCCAATCAGTCAAGCAGTGCTAATGTTAAACATTAGCTTCCACTGGATTCACCAATAAATTGGAAAGGCTGATTTTCTTCATACCTTACTTCATATTCTTAAAAAGTATGTTAATCACTCGTAATGTACGAAGATGGTTCCTGACACAGCTTATTTGAATTTAGCGATGCCCACGAAACTGAATAAAAGGTCAAGTACACAGACGGCTGGAAAAATTAAATGACTAAGAAAAATCACAAAGGAAGATGTGGAAGTTATTTTGACCCACTTCCAAGCCAATAAAAATATTTTACAGTGTAATAGCCCCTGAAAAGATCAAAATCTACAGCCAGAAAAAGTGAATAAGGTGTGAATTAAGTGATGTAAAAAGAAAATGTTATGACATTAAAATGGAGGAGAGAAAAAAAGAGATATATGCTGCACCCAGGTGATCATGCACACCACATTGTACATAACATGCTACATTGATAAACTGCTATTTCTAAATTGCTTTACGCGTCTCAGAAGATGTGATGGAAGTGTGGCACAAGGCTTAAAGGAAATGTCACACAAACGGAATTGAATTATCCTCCAAAAATATCATATCAGTCTTTAAACACCCTTTCCCTCATAAACATGCCATTCCTAAACCTTCCATCAGATGAGGCATACAGACCGGGCCATCCTCCTTTTGTACGGTGACAATTCTTTTTTTCATAATTGAATGATTTTTTATTTGTCTTTTACCATTTCTGGATTTCTTTTTCTTCACTTTCTTTATTTTTTACAACTAGCATGAGGATGTGTTTTTGATATTATATATTCCACACATAAAAGTGCAATAATGTGTGCAAATGATAGTATTTGAAGTCTTAATAAATAATTTATAAATGTTTACATTATTTTAAAAAAAGAATGTTTACATTATTTAGTTTTCTTAGGTGTGAGTTTACACACACTCAGGAGCACGAGTAGGATACAAATGTTTTTTTTTATGAATGCCAGATTTCTTGTGTAAACACTCGTATGAACAGTTTATGAATAAATCTGTTTGTATCCAGCTTCATAAAGTAATTTATATAGTTGTTCAACACTCTTAGGAAATAAATTTTATCCCTATGGGGAAAACCCTTAAAGGGATGTTTCTCTATCAGAAAGAATTTCAAGTAGAACATTTTATGATCCAGTTGAAAGTGTTTGAAAGTGTTTGAATGTCTGGAGTTCTGAAGAGCCCTTCTGTGTACGTCATCATTATTTATCTACACTCTTAGTGAAAAAAGGGTTCTTCAAGTGTCAAATGTTTTACTCTCTTATACCAGCATATTACAATTATAAATCAAAAGAGCCTACTTCAGTAGCAATGGGAAGCTTCTGACGCACTTTATTTGTTTATCGCTAATTTAAGAAGACTATGCAATTTTTAAAATGTAATTTCTGAAAGATCACTCTGACCTTCAACAAGTTCTACTAAACAAAAAACCATTTGTACCAGCCATCATAACCCTTTGTACTGCTCTATTCTGACAGACTGTGGAAGTGACTTTGGGAGGTTAAGGGACTGTATCGTGTGTCTGGGTCTTAAATTACGGTGGTTAAGCAACATGCATGAAAAGTTGAAAAAAGCCCAGAAGCAACCCATTTTATCAGCCCAAAACCCCCACCTAATTATACTCTCACCTGCCTGCACGGTGCTTCATGGTCATCCCTTGCTGCGTTGTTAGTCACAGAGCAGCATTGTCAACCCCCTCCAGCTGTCTATTAGTGTCATCTGAGGACAAACTGTGGACAGCTCACTATGGCTAATGAGGACTGAAGTAGAATGATCTTCAGTTGTACGACAGTAGCCTTTCTCTCTTTCTCTCTCTCTCTCTCTCTCTCTCTCTCTCTCTCGCACTCTCTCTGAGGAATTCAATTTAGACTTGCAGAATAATTTCCTTAGTTCCTTTCCTTTTCCTCAGCTTGACCCTCAACACACGTGCAACCCATGAGATGTCCTAGTTGAATAATATTCAAAGTACCACTCCACCTTTCAATGCTAAACTTGAACCTTAAAGGAATACTCCAGTGTATACTTTTATTTATTTTATAAAAAGTTAAACCTAATCTGCTGTAACTGCACTGTATGTACACTTTTAATAATTTCAAAATGTTTCCTTGTTCTGCGAAAGAAACGGAAAATGTGTTTACTCAAAACTCACAAATAGAAATCTAAGGACAAGTATTGGGGCAATTAATAAGTAAGGACCAAAACTCTGTTATAAGGAAAATAATCTCCAATGGGGTGGCACAATGTTAAATTACTATCCTGAGTTGGATAATTTTCCAATAAAAATATGGCATGAAGTGTTTTATTCCTCTTGTCACGTAGCATGGGTGGAGACGGAAGCAGTTGCGGGTGACAGAATCAAAGCAGAATAATCCAATATGACAGACAAATTTAGTGTTTGTGAAAACAGGCAGGGGTCAGGTGATCAGGCAAACAAACAAAACGAGGCTAGGTAGAAATTGAGGTCAGGGATGGAAAAACTCGTCAAAGTCACTTAAGCAAAACTCACAAATGAACAGCTTGGATAATGACAGAGAGAAAGTCTACTGAACGTTTACTCGGCAAAGTCTGTTTGTATTCAAAGTCTGCTAAGGGTTGTGGTGAGAATGTGTGTATGATTGGATGCAGGTGTATGTGATTAGAACTCTGGGGAGGGTGAGCGCATGTGTGTGTGGGAAGTGTAGTTCTCACCGACCATGTTTGTAGTCCCCTGCGCCTCCTGGGAAACTGAGTCGTGGCATGACACCTCTTATATCACAGCAATTTGCCAACAATTACACTATTGTTTTTTATTAGTGAATGATACAACATACTTTTTAACCATTTGCGGTTTTATATGTTTAATGCTGTGTAACATTCACAAGACAAGTTACTTTGTGTTCTCACTTAGATTATAGTAATATACATTCATAAGACAAAAAAATCAGATTTTTATGTTACTGTCAAACCAGAAAGTACAACCTCCTCTGTCCTACATTATTATGGCAGAAAATGTACTGACTGTTACAAAGCACTAACACTGTAGCCTCCTTCCCCGGAGGTGTGAGGCAAATGTGCTAACCACTAAGCCACTGTGCACCCAAGACTCCTGCCATAATTGTTAAATATCTCCTTATAGAAAGCTTCACCACATACACGGGTATATATTTTTCTTTGGTGAATAGCAACACATTTTTAAAATGCGTTAATCATTCGCCTTAGATTATGTATATCGTCCGACATTAAAGTCTCTGAATGAGCTGTTACTATAGAAACAATAATTTATTAGATCTAGTGCCTGATCATCTGAATTACGTCAGAGCTGCTGTTATAGAAAAGTAACGTCTTCTAATGTGAAAATTCAGCAGCACCGAGGTATTCATTTTTATGCAAAATATAGAACATTGTAGATGAAGCTTTAAATCTGTAGAATTGGTCCTTTCAGAGATGATACTAGTTTTTTCATAGTGTGGTTTTCAATTGGGTTTATTTGTGTTTATACTGTATTTACAGTACAGTGGTACCTCTACCTACGAGCAGCTCCACCTACGAGATTTTCGACCTACGAGATGGAACACGGGGCAAATTTCTGCTCGAAC
>JAFFST010050608.1:45763-58807 GCA_022414735.1 Noturus placidus | reverse complement strand
GATGGTTTGGATTTTTTTTCACCTTTAATAATAAACACCTTCATTTACAAATTGCATTTTGTGTTTACTTGTGTTGTCCTTGACTATTGTTTAAATTGGTTTGATGTTCCGAAACACTTAAGTGTGACAAACATGCAAAGGAACAGGAAATGAGGAAGGGGGCAAACACTTTTTCACACCACTGTATATATTTTAGCTATATGAAAGTTGGGATTGTCAACCTTTGAACTACGATGTACATAAAAATGAGAATTATTAATAAATTAAATCAGTTATACACAGCACATTAATCTGAAACATCACCAAACAGAGACATACATTGTACAAAACTGTTAGCCGCATGCTGATAAAGCCAAAGACTTCTTAAAATGGATAGGTTTTTAGATAGAGAATGTAGTCTCTTGAGAAAGTTAATACAGAACAGCCTAGCTTAAAAAAACACAAGTTGCAAAAAATGTTACGACTCTAGGGGGCCAAAAAGGAATGAACCCTACACAAGGGGGGCTTCATGCTGAAAACAGTTGAGAACTGCTGCTGTAGAGGCATGTGACTGTGTGGATAGCTGAGGGGCAATGGAGACATGGAGGCAGAAAGAGGGACAGGCAGATCTGTGTTGACTGGTTAGTAGTTGATTGACCTATTCTCTAGCACTGAGTGTGTGGATTAATACTATATTGGGTCATAAATGTTACAGGAACTGGCATGATTAGGACATTACTAATTGTAGATGTATAAGGTGTCCCAAAACCTTTTAGAATACCTTTGACAAAAGAAGACCGCATTGAAATTGTTCTCATGGTTGGATCGGGAAGCTGTCACAAGGATGCGATGGAAGTTGACAGGAAACGTACAAAAAGACTGGAAGTGTTGCAGACTGACTGAGAAGTGGACGTCCACGAACATCCACTGACAAAGACACCCTGTCTATAAAGGAGTGTCTGTGTAAATGGGTACCAGCTCCATGCTGCCTCTCATGCTTTGAGGATAATTCAATCAAGGAATGATGAGATATTTCTTTCAGCCTTCCTTGATCCCAGTCGCACTAAAGAATCTCTTTATGAAACAGCTTCAGTGTTCTGTTGTTCATTGTATTGTCTGACTCACTTCCGTTCATGCTGCAGAGTGAGTGAATGAGGGGGTTGGAGAGTGAGTAGTAGGGAAATTTAGATGAGTAAGTGATTACATCACTATCCAGTGGAAAGGAAACTGCAGGACTTGAGCACCTTCCTCTGTAATTGGATCCTGAACTTCCTGCTTAGCATCGCCGCCTCTGGCAACACCACACTGAGCACTGCTATCCCTCAGGTCTGAAAGCTCAGTCCACTGCCTTTCATGCTGCTGATTCACACTTCTGCTGTGAAGCATACCTCAAAATACATCATGAGCAACAATGGCGAATCAGCTTACAGTGAATAGGCAATGGAAACAGCTTGTGACACTCTTAATGTAGATAAAACTAGAATTTGCCTCAATACCACCAAAAGTCCCAGAAGCATCTCCATTTCGTTTAAAGACCGAGTAGAGCAAACCCCATACTCCCCCCCGCCCATTTTTCATTTCATCCTCATAATGCTATGTAGCTAGCTGTATATAATTGCATTGTGCTGAATTGTTTTACATGGTTTGTAATACAGTACACTTGCACTTTATGTGGCACCATGGCTTCTGAGAAAAAACAAAACTAAACATTTGATTCAATTGTATGGGTATATGGTTGGGATGTCAGTAAAAAAGAAATTGCAGTAAACACACCAGGATCATGTTGCTAATCCTTCATTCAAGAAATTTTGATGGTGGTATAACATCCTCCCCATGTCTCTGTATGAGTAGCAGCTATGTAATATTACACTCTAATTACACAATGTATATGCACTAATTAAATAATAAAACAGGACATAGTGTACTGTTACAGGAAAATCATCAACAGGGTGGAGCGACAAACCCAAAGTTTATTCCGCCTTTACAGCAATTTGCAAATGATTGCAATTTTTCACCATACTTTTATCCATTTAAAGTTACATGAATTTAAAGTTATATTCTGCCACACCATTATTGTTATCATTATCACCAGAGTTAACACCAATATCTCTCTTGAAGCTAATAAGACTTGCCACTTGTCGTGACCTTTTTTTCAAAGAAAAAGTTATTTTATTTACTGTCAATGTAGAGGTGTCCATAAAAGTTCAGAGCGTAAAGTAAATAGAAAGATTACTGAACAACAATCATTGCATTCTGACCAACCAGATTCAAGAACACAACAGCACTTTAGAATAAATATATAAATGACTTAATTTAGTGGCCTAAAGACCATCAAGCAAGACAACCATCATGTAAACAAGCCTACTGGTTAAATTTACATTTACATTTGTTTCGTACAGTTGTTTATGCAGTGACCTGTCTGTTTCATGTTGCCATGATTGTTTCATGTTGTCAAATATTGTCAACTTCTCTCTGACTACATTTATATGGCCAGCAGTAATCTAATTAGTGACCTTATTCTGAATAAGACAGTATTGTGATTTAAGGTGTTTACATGCGTTGTTTTTAGAATATTCCTTTCATATTCCTGTTTTATATGTTATAGAACATAGATTGATTAACGGCACATGTCATTACATCACCACGCCACGCCGTCCCTCCAGAATTTCAGGTATCGAGATACAGTTTGTCGTTGTTATGGTACCATATACAGTTTTGGGTGTTTTTATTTAAAAAAATTTACGAAAGTTTCATTTGCAGTTAATTTGTCATGCTGTACATGCAAATATACAACTGCTTGAAGCCGTCGGCTGCGTCTCAAACCACGTATTTACCGTCTATATAGTAGCAGAGATGCATGTATTTCTCCTACTACAGGACTATAGTAGGTAAATATGCGGTTTGGGACGCAACCGTACTCTACTTGTTTGCCGTAAAACGGTTGAGCACTGTTGTGTGTGTACGTGTCCTGTCGCAAAATGCGGTAAAATCTCACACACGACGTTCATAATGTGATTAAGGTGTTTATATGTCTGTAATACACGTGGATATTGCAACTAAAACAGGAATACTCCACGTCTAAATTCGATTTGTGTTTACTTCGAGTATGATTTTAGTCAGATTATGTTAATTAAAAATTGCTGTTTACATGGTAATCAGAATATCGTCTTAATCGGGTTAATAGTGGATTATTGTTGTCCATGTAAATGCACTGTCTGGTTATTCCTTTCCTTTGGCTTTCTTCCTACACCATCTTAAAAAAAAGTTATCCCCACTGTTCCATTTAGAAGAGAGGGAGGAGAAATTAAAGATTGGAGGGGGTAGCATGGGGACCAGTGAGACAAAAGATGAGACAGAAATGAAGGAAGCAGTGGGTGAAATGTAGAGTTAATTAGTTACAGTCTTTGTGTGTGACTGCATGCGTGTGTGAGAGAGAGGTATTTGGGGATAAAATGGTGCTTACAGCCCCTCGGTTTGCTGGAGTGTCATGGTAAAGAAATCTCAGAATGGGACACATCTAGCCTTCTTTACCTTTTTGCTTCTTCTTTCGCTCACATTTTGCAGACCACCCACTTTCCTCCTCTTTCTTGGCTCCAGTCAATTTAGCTAACTTGGCTGTTCAGTTGCAAAAGTTATTTTCCAGGGACTGTATTCTGAAAAAATGGTTATGTGATGGGGAAGTAGGAAAAAAAAGTAGAAGTAGAAAGAAAAAAAGTAAAATCTAGAACATTTAAGGGTTCTTCTTTTTGTTCTCCTAAGCAACCCTGGCAACAGACCTATTCAAAGGGGTCTAATTCCTTTAGAAATCTAATCTTCCTTAACTTCCCAAAGAATCCTTGAGGTAGAGTTGCGCCTGGTACTTTTGAAAATAATCCTGCCTACTCCAGTAAAAAAAAAATTTTACCAATTTTTTTTACCAATCCCATCCATTTCTTCAGAAAGTTTGACTAATCAAACTCATTTCCATAGAATGTTTGACCAGTCCCACCCATTCTTGCAGAAAGTTTGACCAATCCCACCCATTCTTGCAGAAAGTTTGACCAATCCCACTTATTCCCGCAGAAAGTTTGGCCAATCCCACCTAATCCGCAAAAATTTGGCCAATCACCCATACTCTTGCATGAAAGGTTTTCCAATACCACCCATTCTTGGAGAAAGTTTGGCTAATCCCACCAATTCCCGCAAAAGTTTTGGCCAGTTTATTCCTGCAGAAAGTTTGATCAATCCAACCCATTCTTGTTGAAAGTTTGACCAATCCCACTTATTCCCACAAAGTTTTACCAATCCCACTTATTCCCACATAAAATTTGGCCAATCCCACTTATTCCCACAGAAAGTTTGGCCATTCCCACAAAAAGTTTGGCCAATCCCACTTATTCCTACAGAAAGTTTGGCCAATCCCACTTATTCCTACAGAAAATTTGGCCAATGCCACTTATTCCTACAGAAAGTTTGGCCAATCCCACCCAATCCACAAAACGTTTGGCCAATCCCACCCATTCTTGCAGAAAGTTGAGCAAATCCCACCCATTCCCCCAGAATGTTGGACTAGTCCCACCCATTCTTGCAGAGCGTTTGACCAATCTCTCTCAGACTTGTAGAAAGATGGTCAGGAGAGAGATGGTAGGTGGATGGGAGTAGAGTACTGTGATTCAACTGTGAGTTTACCTGACTATGCAGTGCTGCAGTCTTTTGCTTACTATAGTCTAGTGTGTGAATAGAACACATTTATGAATGCTGCTGTTATTAAAATTGTGTTTTCCCACAGTTTTTATCAAGCCCATTCATTACCACTGTTAATTTTATACTCACTGAAAAACATTGTATGATGTGTATTATCGTATAACATACAGTAGTATCTATACCAGCTTCACAATGGAGATAAAAGACCAAAGAACTCTTCACATTTAATGTCTGCCAGTGGTTTTACAGGTATTTCTACATAAAACCACAAGCCCTTGGCAGTGTTTATGGTTGGAACAGAGTAAGCTAAATATTCTGTGTGCTTCTGGGAGAGCGCACGTGATGAGTAGTGGAATTAGATTCATGTGTACTTTGTTGTTTTTTTCTCTTTGCCATGGTGACATGCCAGACAATTGTTTTTCAATGATGCTTCTTCACTGTAGCTGTGCGTGTCACAGTAAACGAATGATATATTCTGAAGCACATGACTTCCAATCTATTATCATTATTCCTCTCCTTGCTTGTATCAAGTAAATGTAGAGAACAAGAATCAGAGCTCAGAACCACACAGTATTTTGTAGTCCCATTTCTGGGACGTCTTTAGCACCTAGATTTCACACATTGTTCTCATTATACGTTTCACTCTGAACTCTAGTGTGTAGTGAGTGGGAAATGCCAGCACTCTGAGTGTCTGGATTTCATTACAATGTGCGAACCTTCTCATGGACTGTTTCTGTGACAAACCTGCTCATGACTCACACACGTCACTGCACCAACATTCGTTTCTAAAGCTAGAGGTTGAACATTTTCTTGTTATGAATCCAGAGACATGTTTATGTTTGGTGCAGCTGAGGCTTGGGTGAGTCTCATGCAGCAGAGAAGGCGACTGGGGTGGTACTTGGTTTAAGAATGGCAGCCATGCTGTTTCCTCCCTCAGTCCAAAGACATGCATTGTAGGCTGATTAGCACTTCTAAATTGTCCGTTGTGTGTGAATGTGGATATTTTTGATAGTATCCATAATAATTTGTAATATTTTAAGAAATTTGCTTTGTTTCCTGAAAAAAACCCCAACCTTTATGATTTCAACGCAGCAGCTAACATGGCTATGCAAAATAACCTTAGCACCTCAGAGTATCCTGTTAGCAGCTGCAGGAGATGTACAACACCTGTCACTGTGTGTGAACAGGGCTGTTTCTCAAGTCTGCATGACTAACACGCTTTTGTCATATTGTCTGTATTTCTGTCTCCATGTCTCTACGTCTGTCTCTCTCAGCATTTCACTCTAATATTAAAGATATTAAACATTTTCACTTGGTTGACATGAGCCGTTGCTTTAATAGATCTCTGAAGTACTTGTCTTTATCGTGCATTTTAAACCTGCAGTTCCAAAAACTTCTACTTACACTGACGATCAAACTCAGCTTAGTGGGTCTGTGGATTTGTCTCAGTTATCATGCTCTATTCATGAGGGTTTTTTTTTTTTAGGGGGGTGGGGGTTCAGTTTTTGATCCAGGAAGAAGAGAATCCTGTTCTTTCCTGTGCAGATAACATTCCTTTATTCTGATGATTAGATTAGGATTCTCCTTTTAGTTCAACTCTTTCAATTTTTTTTAACTCTTAGTAATCATTCCATGCCATTTATTTTTGTTAACTTGTTCAGATGGTCTTTCAGACAGGAAGTGTTTCCATAGTTACAACAGCTATGGATTAAATATATATTTTTTTTTTACCAAAAGCTAAATTTTCTCATATTCTACTTCCAATTCTCTCTTGGAATAAAAAAAAAAGACATTTAAGCACCCTTTCTTTTCCTCAGAAGAAATTTAAGAAATAATTGTTTAATTATCTGTGAGAAATATCTATAAATGAGACTCATAGACAGATGTTAGATTGCTGATGAGTATTTTTTAGCAGCCTTTTTGCTATGTTTCTGTGAGAAAATATAGCAAAAAAAACGACAAATTTTTCACCTCCATTATCTGTGTTCCCCAAATCTGGTGAAGCTTCATCTGTATTCTAAGCTCACAGCTGAGAAAACACGCTGACATTCTGGCAGAAGCTAGGAGAATCTTTCAGAGAAGAAGAATGAATCAAAAACAAGTATAAAGGCCCTGAAAGGGGACACTGTGTTAGTGAGCTACTCCCTCCTTTTCCTTTGAGGGCTGCTGAGCATGCATAAATATCTGCCTGGAAAACTTTGCCTGAATAGCACAGCTTCTGCATGCTTTCAGACCAGCAGCAAGAAACAGCTCAGAGATACAACACACATGCTATACTAGCACAGTTAGCTTGTGAAGTTTAGTTTTTATACTGTACTGATGCTCAAATCTACAAATTTAACAAACAATAAATCTCTTCGTTAATGGACAGTTATATTGGCTGTAGTTATAGTAAACCCAGCTGTTTGTTTATAAATCCATAGTGTTAGGTCTGAGTCCACCTCTGTCGAGTTAGATTCAAGACCAAATCCTTAGCCAATCGAGTCAGTGTCTGAGTCCAAAAGGGGCTGAGTTGGACTCTAGTCTGAGTCCTTAATGGCCGAGTCCAGAAAGTAATTAAATTGGGAAAAAAAATGTTTAAATCGCAATTGCAAACCCAACACTGAGCTTTTAAATAAATATTATTACTTTCACAAATTGCCCTTTAATATTTTTATTTCATGTCATCAGCACCTCAACTACTTTCATATCAAAAAATGGTTCTAAAGAAAAAAAAAGTTATAGGTGAGAGGTCTATGTAGAACTTTTATTATATTACAAGTGTATGAAAATACAAATGAAGCTGTTTTGTTATTGTATCACACTATGTTGTCGTCCAGGGTTTCAGTGATTTGATGTCTCTCCCCCACAGCTATATATATATATATATATATATATATATATAATGTATGTATGAGAGAGAGAGAGAGAGAGAACAGAGTAGAGTATCATGCTTTATTACTGCTTTTAATCTGTCCATGAATGACACCAAACTCATTTCTTATTATTCATTTTAATTCCTGAAATGGGGAAAACAAATCCCTGTCAGCAGGTTTTATGATATTTACTACATTAATAGAAGTACATTTTATTTGCAATTCAAGACTGGAATCACACAATACTAATGTCTAGGGGTGGGCGATATGGCTACAATCTTATTTCATGATACGTTTTCTCAGGTAGGTCTATCAGTAGTATTCAAGTAAGAAATACTACAGAAACTGAATAAAGCAATTACATGTTAAATAAAATAGACGTCGTTATATGACACATACAGTGATTCTTATTAAATTTACTGATGTTATTCAGTCAGATGAGTGAGTGAGTAATTTTCTCTTTGTCTGTTGTTGTTTGATTAACATTAATGACACAGACATCAGCAGGTTTATTAGACTGCTGTCACGTTAAGTCCTAATACACAGATCTAATATACTGTATTGACACATCTCTGATTTTTTCCTAACTGCTCACATTCCCTTAAGATATAACCAACTGTGTTTGCATGAATACTCAGCCAGACCTGCATTTTGACATTACGTTTGTGTATTTATTTCACCGTCAGAGCGTAATAAAGCACTAAAAAGAACTGAATTTGGTACTCGAATGATGCGGCGGCTTTCAAGTGTGGCACAGAAAGCCCCTGGGTCAGGCAGGGAGATATTCATTCATTTCTTATCATCTTCATTTTATGAAAATGAAGCGGACTCGACTGTACTTGGAAAAGTTTCAGAGTCCAAAAGTCCGAGTTTGTTTATAAAAGGATTCGAGTACCCCGACTCTAAATCTAAACATTTTTGAAGAATATATTCAAATATCAGTTTAAAAAAATACATAAAATTTTGTTTTCTCTCTCTGTTTGGATTTTCTAGTCGGAAATTTAGACAACTTATTTAAAATACCAAGATACATCCAATGTTAGCATTACATACAGAAGTAACATAAGCATTACATATCAACGTCAATCAGTAAAAGTGAATATTTTCAGAACCTTTTATTTGAAATGTCAGTGTTCAAGAAATAAAACAGCAATATAAATATTAGCATATAAAATAAGTGTAACACTGAGGATCAGGTGGGAATATTAGCGTTTTATAAGGATGATGTTAAAGTGGGTACAGAGCATTACGCCATTGGCAGACACACACACACACAGATAATATTTATATTTGTTTCTTCATATAGACATTAAGAAGCAATCTTGTACATATGCACAATAGAAATCCCAAAAGAAGAGTGAATTGACCGAGGATAAGGAAGGGATTTATTATTTACTGCGTGTCTATTCATTTATGGGTGATCAGAGAGGAAGAAAAATAGAGGAAAACACAAAAATATATGCACAAACATCACAGGTTTCTAGACTACATGTGTTTCACCTTTTTAAAAGTTAATCTCTTTATTTACAGTTGAGTTAGTCGGCTTTCTTGTGCTAAATTACTACTTATGCAACAGCAACAATTTGCATGATCATTTTCTTTATTTATATCTTTGCTTGTTTCTTTTATTTATTTTTTTCATTTTTTTCTAAAAAACAACACTATGTAACATTCCAGTAGTAAGCCTATGGTTCAGGCTCGGCTTTAAAAAAAAAACAAAAAACAAAAGAAGAAGAATTTCTTGTCGATTGTGTTTTATTGACTTTTTATGTATTGACTGTTATCTATTTACAAAAGGTGAAGTTAATAATCACAAAATGAAGACTGAGTAGAGGAAGAAAAAAAAACTGGGGGAAAAAATGAATCATTTTGGTGATTAGAGCTATTTATGGATGTATTATTCCCATTCTTAAGTGATAGATCTGTGACTGGTCAATGCTGATTACTTACTTGGAACAACATCGTAGTGTTTCCTGAGTTCTTCACTATAAGAATCTTTTTCATGCATTACTCTGGCAGAAACAAAATTCCTCCAAATTCAAGCTAGGAAATATGTAGCTTTATGGTGTTTTTATGGGTTATGGGGCAGCAATTTCTCTCATTTGAGTCATATTTTGTCTCTGGAAGTTTATCTGAAGGTGAAAAGAGTGCACTGAAAAGCACACTGCACACATAAATTCCATGATATGATTCAAACTCTGTCAAAATTTGAAGAATTCATGCAATTAAATTGCTCACTTTTAAGGATTTGTTTTTAATCAGGCATGCAATGCATAGTTAAACTTAACATTTTATGTGATGTTCAGCGTCATGCAAAAATCATTACCTTTGTTATTCCAGTAAAGACTTCCCAAATCCAACCCTCTATACTGTGTTATATTTTCATAGTGGAAACCAAAGCACAGCAACAAAATAAAATACAAAAAGAGCTATTTTACAAGACCTGTAACACCTTTCTCATTAAGGCCAGCAAATGCAGCTCGAAATGAAATGTCTCTGATATAAATCCAAGCACATTATTGTCATTATGATAACTGCCACAGGTTACCCTTCTCCCTCTACTGTTACATACTGTAATGACTAGATATATGTTAAAAGTTCTGTGCTTTAAAAGCTTTTAAAAAAATATCAACCAGCATCTGAGTTCAGTCTCCCAATCTCAGGAACATTCAGATTGATGAGAATTCAAAAGAAAACTTAATCCCGAAGTGAAACTATTGTACATAACACACTAATCCAGCCACAGGTGTTTATATTACATAGGAGTCAGTGGATTAAAATGGATGATAAACCAAGACAATAACATGGAACAAAACCTGGAGCTGCACACTGATTTCTCATTCATTCTCATTTTATACTTCTGAAACAACAAGTGCACAAAAGCTCGTCCATGTGTGAAGGAACAAGAGTAGATATCCATCTCTAAGCCCTGACCCTCACACCGCTCCCACTATACTTTATCTAACCTGACACCCAAAGCAAAACCTCATCCTACCCAGCGCACCCTTTCTCTCTTTATTTCTTCTCCTTCTTGGTAATCTTCTTCTTGCTAGCGGGCGTTTGGGCTTTGGGCAGCTCGACCTGGGCGCTGGTGACCTGTGGGGCAGGAAGTGCCTGAGGAGGCTGCTGGGGCTGCTGGGGGTTGGCACTGAGCGTGGCAGTGCTGCCTGGGATGTAGACGTTCTGTCGGTAATCAGGAACATGCTGCAGTGTGAACTGAGGGCTGTAGCGTGTGCTCAGACCCATGGTGCCAGGACCCAATGTGTTCGTTGCCTCACTCACTTCTGTAGAGGAAACAGTAGAGAAAAGGGCATTAACACTCAGCATTAAGGAGCAGACAGGTGGGTGTAGTAGACAGGTGGGAGCAGACAGGTGAGTAAAGTGTGAGAGAAGGAATAAACAGTGCTGAAAGTATATATAAAAACTTGGGGATGGTGATACAGGCACAACTTTAGATTAAGATTAACTTTTACACACTTCTGGACTTGAAACTGAAATGCCCTTGGGATATGTAACTGGAATTATCCCTTCATCCATTTTCCATACTGCTTCTTCTACACAGGGTCACGGGGGAACCTGTCCCAGGGAACTCGGGGCACAAGGAAGTCCACCTGGACAGAGGGGACAATCCACCGCAGGGCACATTTACACACTATGGACAACTCAGAAATTCCAATCACACTACAATGCATATCTTTGGACTGGTGGAGGAAACCCTCAAAGCACAGGGACACCCAGAGCAAAGGCAGGATTCGAACCCCCAACCCTGGAGGTGCGAGGCAAACGTGTTAACCACTAAGCCACCATGCCCCCCATATTCCTAGCCATGGCAGAAGGAAGACTCTTTTGAAGACTCTAGCTGATTTTTACAGCTGAGTTTGTGACAATATTCACAGGTTGATACATTTGTACTTATTCATACCATTAGAACAAACCATAGCTGGATCAACATTTGAGATCAAAACAATGAAGGCAAGAAGTTGATGCATGGATGTGTGTGAGAACAATCATCTGTACGTGTTTATGTGGATCTGTTCTCTCTCTTGTTCGTGTCAGTAGGACATAGTACATGGCTCATCACTCTCTCATCCTGTGCAAAGATGAACCAGAAAGAACGAAACCCTCCCCCAATCTCCAGCATTCCCAGTTATGCTCAGAACACACACACACACACAGAAACAGTGCAGCTAAATGGTGGAAAACAATGCTGTTACAATATGTTCAAGCTCTCTGACAAAGAGAGGATTCAAAGTTGTGTTCGTACCAGTTCCTTTCTTCTAAAAGAGCTCTTAATGTAGATATAAGGTTACCCCTACAACACCCCCACCCCGACTACACCTCTTTCCTTTTTCCACTTTCTGACACACTCCAGCTCACTTCTTCCTCACACAAAACTATGTTCATGGAAACTCTAGAGGCCAAGCGGGCTTTGCTGGAGGAGGACAGTGAGGCAATAACAATGGAAATAATGATCGCGTCTCCTTCTCCCTGACTCACATTACTTGGCACTCTTACTGCAGTCCGTACCACTAAACAAAACAGCCCGAGATGATTCTGCTTTAGTCTGATTCTCTGTTATTACCATCATGTCCTTGGACAGAAATTGCACAAAATGATCCATTCTGCCCTCATGTGCTGGCGTTGGCTTGTATGTGTCTGAGTGTGTGTGTGTGTTAGTATATATCTCTAAGCCTGCCCTGTCACAGTTGCAATGAAAATGGAAGAACACACATTGTGTGTGTGTGTGTGTGTGTGTGTGTGTATATATGACACATGCCTTCAGTTTACTGCTACTGGCTATGCACGAATCTGATAATATCTATAGTAGAAACTCTCTACCCCAATGCCATGTTATTGGAAAAAAAAAACACACACACATAGAAATATTGACTATTTATGATGTACGTCTGCACTGCCAGCCAGTCAACTTCAAGTCACCTTAAAGTCACCTTTTTTATGATCTCATCAGTGAGTGTTATATAATAAAACCAGCTAAATTCACTCATCAGATCACTCATCTGAGGCCTGGCCCGATATTTTAACGTATATGTTTGTTCATTGTTGTTCTGAGATTCCTGCTATGTAGCTCAATAGGTCTAAACCCACTGCACAAACAGGGAGCACTTGAATTGTTGAAGTGTACAGTGCCTCACTTTCACTCAGTTCGCTTAGACTTGAAGATATTATTCAAATGTGATGCAGAGATTAAAAAAAACAAGTCAAGCAGGACATGTTCAAGCAGGACTTCAACTTTTCATTTAATGTGCTGTCTGCTGCACTACACGCATTGCCCAAGCTGTGATCTGGTTGATGGTAGAATGGTTTTTACTAGACAGATTCATTAACATGGATGACGGATGATTCAGGACCATGTACAGTGGTGTAAAAAAGTGTTTGCCCCCTTCCTCATTTCCTGTTCCTTTGCATGTTTGTCACACTTAAGTGTTTCGGAACATCAAACCAATTTAAACAATAGTCAAGGACAACACAAGTAAACTCAAAATGCAATTTGTAAATGAAGGTGTTT